>JBBPBX010023203.1:18254-31734 GCA_038048925.1 Garcialebias charrua | reverse complement strand
ATATATATTTATATTTATATTTTCATTCAACCTTTATTTAGTCAGGTAAATCTTTTGAACCTCATGGGCTCATTTACGAAAGCGACCTGCTAAAACTAAAGAACAATGAACAGCAGTGATAGAATTTCATTAAACAATAAACAAACAAACAATAAACAATAGAAAACAAAAAGAGAGAAAAAAACAAAAGATTTTTTTTTTTTTTTTTTAACAAAGTATCAAAAAACTAGCAAAACATTATAAGGTAGACGTATAAAATCAAAGACAGGAACAAATCTGCATTGGTTTTTGCCAGGATTCCAACAGATTCTGAAAACCATTTAGAGAAGTCAAGGTCGAGAGCTTCAGATCTTTTTGTAAGATATTCCATGAAGCAGGAGCGGAGTAGGAGAAGGCCCTTTTTCCAAGTTCAGTCCTCACTGACGGAACACTGCAGGTAATCATGTCCTGAGAGCGCACGCTGTAGCTGCACTCACGCAAAGACATGTAGGAGGAGATGTATGAGGGCAGCAGACCAAGATATATATATATATATATATATATATATATTTACGCGAGCGCACACAAAAGCATGCGCGCCTGCATGCACCCTTTAAAAGAAAGCAAACTCCGCTGTTATATAACAAGCCGTGGTGGTCTAGTGGTTAACACGTTGCGCTGCAACACCAAAGGACGTGAGTTCGAATCATAGTTGAGTTTTTTTTTATTTTTATGATTTGGTTGACTATAATATTCTTTTATTATTGTTCAAAGCTCAGAATTTATGGTTTTGTGTGAGAAATCATTTAATATCTTATATATTTTTTTATATATGTGATTGCTATTTGAATTGATTGTTAATTTTGTTTGAAGAAGGGGCAGAAATAATGAGATTTTTTTCTTCTTCTGCCTCCTTTCATTTCATGTATTGTTTTGTTTTATAATGTGGTTTTGTAAATAATTTTCTTGTGTTTTTACAATTTGAAATGAATAAATTCAATAAAAAAAATAAAAAAAGTTGGAAGAGGGAGGGAAGAGGGAGGGATTTATTATAATTTATCCCCCACGTCTTGCCAAGTATAAACACTCAATGCGGTCGGTGACACACACGCAATTGCATCATCGCTGGGTTCACTCAACGGGGGGTAAAAGACGTGAGACACTAGTATAAACTTAGCTTTAGTGGCAGGCACCGCAGAATCCAGCAAGACTTCTGCCGGAAACGTGTTTTTCTTGCAGTTCAGATTCTCCAACAGTCGCAGCAAAGACCACCTTTAGACTGAAAACTCAACGGGGACAACTGCCTCCATGTTGTTCCGATAGAGGCAGTTTTCATTTGGTAAGAAACTGGACACAAAACAGTAAATTCACAGTCAAATCTGGAAACATGGACTGAGATTATGAGAGAAACTTTCTGATTGTAAAAAAAAAAAAAATCCGTTGGCTTCTTCCCGTACGTCTACATTTTATTTTTTTGCTAAATCTTAGGCAGCAAATCAAGTTAAATTCAAAACGTTGAGCAACACAGACGCCAAAATGTAAAGTAAAAAAATGTTAAGTGCTCAGTTTACCAATTCAAATAATAGGTGGTTGTAACTTCATTTTCTTCTTGCTGTCAAATATTAATCAGAAGTGCCAAAATGAAAATCCAGTAAACACCTTCCGTGTGTCTGTATTAATGCTTCAGCTCACTTTTCTTTTGTCGTTTTGTTATTTCTGCTACAGAAATTTTTTTTTTATTGTTCACATGCAGCTTGTCTCGTCCTCCATTTTCCATTAACACCATATTTGCAGAATCTCTAGAAGGACGTTCTCACCATGAACAAATTGTATTCCTTCATTCTTGTTTTTTTTAATATATTTTTTTATAATCCAATACCATTTTTATTCAAATAAACCATGAACTCCTGACCGTCGCTGCTTTCTTATTTGCTTCCTGCCACAGAGTCGGCCTCAGTTATCGTGCGGTAAAGAAGATAGCTCAATGCATTTTAAAACGTGTTGTGTTGTCTGCAGTGTATTTGTGCTGCATGCATCTAAAATAGACTTTGTGTTGTTATTCTCATCAGCCCCTCGTGTCAGTTTCTGTGGAAATGAACCTGCTGTCTTCCTGACTGTTTTTTAAACATTTTTTTTTATATGTCCCCCACCACGTCCACAGGGTGAATATTTGAGGATCCCTCCCAACGAGTGTTGTCCGGAGTGCGTCTCCTCGTCCCGCGACTCCTGCCTCCACCAAGGAGTTACATATGGAGTAAGTGAACGCAATACTCTTTATTTAATTTTATTCACATTTCCAACTGATTGAAGCAGGGACAAACCAAGATTTTAAAAGTTTAAATGAATAATAAAATAGAATATAATTAATAGAAAACAGTCACACATAATTATATCCTAATTACAATCACCATATACAGTATATAAAACTTACTACGTCTGCTGATAGGTATTTTTCATCTTTAGAACAAAATAAATACCGGTACTTCACACAAAGACAACAGGTGTGAGATTTTTAACTCTTTGCAACGAGGGAAGTTCACCCCGACTAGATCAGGGTGAACTCCAACTTCCTAAGATTTGAGTCCATCTTTTATTCAAACGAGTGACACAGATTCAATATCAACAAGGTCAAACACATTTTGATCACATCTTTTCAGGCGATAAACTGGAGCCGAACATTTTGTTTGTAATCTGTTCTGGGAGACCTAATTAGATATCGTGCAGCATGACAGGCTTTGATAATCAGCTTTGTGCACCTAGTAAAAAACAGGAATGAGGTCAGGTCAAAACCCTGTGAAACTCAGAACACTTGAAGAACCAGTAAAGTAAATCTTTAAGATGGATAAGGAATTTAAAACATAAAGATTTTTAAATACCTCTAATTTCTCTATTACCTCTTTAATTCTGTCAAAGCAACACAATAGAGGCGCTTGCATTCACAGCCTTTGGCCTCAATTTTCAACACCATTTATTCTGCTGAATTGATGCTTCTCTAACAAACTCATATTTGGCATTGAACTGTAGCACAAAACCAGCACCGGCGAACTCACCATTATATCCACGGTGAGTCAGTGTGACATCAGCATGACTGACCATATTAAAAAAAAAAAAACTATTAATTATTTGAAGGTTTATATGGGATGAGGTTGAATTGTTCAAAAGAGGAATTAAATTTCTTATTTTACATTGTTGTTTGCGGATTTAATAATATTATTGTAAGAGGTAACAGTTCGTGTACTCGTACTGGACGGTCACGGCACCGACGTTTCGGATGAATACCAGAATACGAATAACAAACAGTCAAGTCACCTCAGGTTTAATTTTTTCACAACAAAGTGTCTAAACAACCAACCGTCTTCATCTATGAAAGTAGTGTCAACCCACCACATTCAATATGTCCAAGTTCAACACTAAGGCCCTGTTAACACAACAACAGTCCAATGAAAACTGACCCCCCCCCCTATTTCTGTTAACACATTTACATGAAAATGTTCTTATTCCAATCTGTTTACACAGCAACAGTAGACTTGGAAAAGGTGTAATTCCCCCACCACACCACTAGTTGGTGCCATGTTCTTTAGAACTTGAAACTAAGTGTGCATGTGTAAAAAAAAAAAAAGACGGTCTACCTTAAACAAGCTACAACGGTTGAGATGGCAGAGGATAAAATACAGGTAGTCCTCGACTTATGAATGAGTTCCGTTCCTACGACCGTTCGCATGTCGAAAATAGCCGTAAGTCGGAAAACACACGAGCCACCACTTATACACGTACATGTACGTACTGTAGCCTACAGTTACCAAATTACCAAGCGCTTCGCCTATCCTAACACAGTACTCTACATAGTTATCCAAAAACACATACAGTACATTTGGAACAATAATAAATAGTTAAGTTCTTACTTTGAGCTGGTCAAGCCAGTCTCCATCTTTTTGCATGTTAGCTCGCTATACGTCCAAGCTCTGCAGCTTCGTGCTGCTTCACGCGGTTCAAACTGTTTACAGGAAGGACTGTTAGAATGTTAACTCCATACATTTAGAGCCATAATCAAGGGAAAAAGACTTAATAACTTTCTGGGAGCCATTTCTCCGCGGTGTCCATCCAACAGGCTGCGCCACGTTAGCATGTTAGCCCCTCCAAAAGGCTGTGCCACGTTAGCATGTTAGCCCCTCCAAAATGCTGCGCCACGTTAGCATGTTAGCCTCTCCAAAAGGCTACGCCACGTTAGCATGTTAGCCCCTCCAAAAGGCTGCTGCAGCTGTTTCTCTGCGTTTTAGCATGTTATCTCAGTGTCCATCCAACATCTGAGGCTGCCAGGCGGACATCGAGGCGAGCTCCCGGCCGCAGCAGGCCTCTCTGCTGCCCGTCGGCTCCGTGTCCTCGGTGGGGCGTTAGCATGTTAGCTTGTTGCTCCTCCGGTCCTGCTTGCTGTTTCTGTCGTCTGGTGACACTATCCACCCGTCCATCCTACAGCTAGATTTGTTAGCATGTTATCTCGTTGCTCCTCCGGTCCAGCTCGCTGTCTGCTGCTTCACGCGGTCCACAGCGTCGTTTTCCTTCGTCCATCCGTCCCTCCGCAAAACCGCCGTTCAGCTCCAGCTCATGTATCCGAGCACAGCAACCTCTGATCGGACACGGTCTGTCCAAAGCCGGCTGTCGAGGCCAGAGCTAACCGAAGCTAACCGGGCACTGCCGAAAACTGGCGGAAACTGGTGGAAACTGCGTAAATCGGCTTAAAAATAAAAACAATAATACTTTATTTATAAAGCCATTTAAAACAACCACAGCTGCAACAAAGTGCTGTACACATGAAATCAAGAACATTTAAACACATAAAACAAGATTTTTATTATTTTTTTAATTTTTTTATGAGATGCGCGTTCGTAAAATCGAATCGCCGTAACTCGAGGACCCTGTACACTGTATTTCTATGGACAGATGACGGGTTTCAACTATTGCTTAGGCTTTAGGGTGACTTTGAATTTTAAAAACCACCAAATTTCAAGAGAACGTTGACTGGGAACCATGCCAGTCTGTTGTCGATAGTTTCTTCTTCTGTGGATTGTAGGAAGCCGTTATGTTTTGCATTATACTGCACATGAGCCAAGGATTCTCGGACAGAAAAGATCTATTTTTTTCTGTTTACACGACGACGGACACCTGGATGTTTTTGAACCATTGCACTCTGGAACCTGTTCTCAAATTGTGCTGTTGTCAGAGAAAGCATTTGCTCTTTTCGTGTAAATGAACAGTACAAACGCAACGATGGTCTTCCATTTTCACCAGAAATGGTTTTCGTGTAAACAGGGCCTGAGACAGAAAACACTTGTTTTCTCTGCACATCTTCAGTCAAAAGAGGCCCAAATCCAGTGTTCCCCCATATGTGACCCGTATTGAACAGTCTTGATCCATCTGCCATGTATACAACACCAACATTTGATACCAACGCTGGTGTTGGATTGTATCAAAGCTAACGTGATGAGAGTTTGTTTCTACTTTCAGCACGTCGCTCCTGCTCCAGAAAGAAAATTCTGTGTCAATTAACCAAACACAGACAAGATCAAACGTAAACCCTGAACAAAACAAGTATGTCAGACAACAATTTAGTTGTCAAAACTCCTTTTTTAAATCCAGCTTTAAGCGTTCCAGATGTTAATACAGTGCAACAAAACCACAATGCAGAAGTCCCGTCAGAAGGAATTTGACAGAAATTCAACCTTATTCATGAAAGGATCCTAATTTTCTATATTATTTGCTCCAGAATCGGGGGTTTTTTTGCTCGTAAAACCAGCTTGTTGTAGTTTTTTTTATATCAGTTTAGAGTGAAAAGGTCTTAAAGTGAATTGACTGAAACTTGAAACATATTAAAGTGTGTAGCCTAACTCCCTGTACACACGTAGCCTGGTGTTTGAAAAACGAATATCTGCGCAAATTTTTTTTTTCTGTACATACATGTTCGGATATTTAAAATGTTCGTCTATATGTCCCCGTTTATTTTCACCATAGAACGTTGTAATGAATATGCTGAACCCGTAGGTGGCAGTGTATTGCAGTCACAACCCTTCAAACCAACCACAACTTCCTGTTATTTTTTTTCCATTTTTTTTCATTCGTTTGTGTGGACAGACCGCAAGGTTGAACTACTATTAAATATTGTGTTGGGGTACAAAGTTAATAAAACGCGGGAAAATGCCGACTGGGAATCATGTCTGACTGGGAATCATGTCAGAGCTGTATGTTGACATTTTTAGTGCTTTTTTTTCTCCGAGCATTATGTGACGTCAGCGCCGCTCCAGCTGGAGCAGAAACCTCCGGTTCTGAAAGTCCACACGCAAACTCGAAAGCGGAGAATTCTCAAATCTCCACTTTGGTCGGAGTTTTTTAATTATTCGTTTATAGTTACATCAACCGGAGTTCACGTGTGGATGAAAGGCCAAACCGCATGATAAACTATTCAGTTTTACTGATATCCGGCTACGTGTGTACATGTACAGGGCCTAAGGCCCTGTACACACGTAGCCTGGTGTTTGAAAAACGAATATTTGCACACAAAAAATATCTCTGTCCATACATGTTCAATATTTAAAATGTTTGTTTACATGTCCCGTTTTTTTCACCACAGAAGTTGTAAAGTTGTAATGAATAAGCTGAGCCCATAGGTGGCAGTGTAGTGCTGTCACAACCCTTCACCCATGCAGCCACACTTCCTGTTATTTATTTATTTATTTTCTTTCGTTTGTGTGGACAGACCGTGAGGTTTAACTACTATTAAATACCGTGTTGGAGTACAAAGTTAATAAAACGCAGGAAAATGTCGACTAGGAATCATGTCAGAGCAGGTATGTTGACTTTTTAGTGCTTTTTTTAGAGCATTATGTGACGTGACCGCCGCTCCAGCTGGACCGGCAGACCCGGTTTTGCCGGTCCAGCTGGAGCAGAAAGCTCCGTTCTGAAAGTTCACACGCAGACTCGAAAACGGAGAGTTCTCAAATCTTCACTTTGGCCGGAGTTTTGTTATTATTCGTTTATAGTTACATCAACCGGCGTTCACGTGTGGATGAAAGGCTAAACCGCATGCTAAACTGTTCGGTTTTACAGATAAACGGCTACGTGTGTACAGGGCCTTAGTCTTGTGTTGTCTCAGAGGAAGACACAAACACCTTCTAGTTTAACAGAAGTACATATTTTATCATTGTTTTATCTGACAAAGGTGTTTAGAAGGAATAGTGTTTCTGCTGAAGTCCCCCCTTCTCCTCCGATTGCAAAACATCTGGTTTTAAGGTTAATATGCATGGATCAGGTTAAAAAAAGAAACATATTTCTCCAAAGCCCTTGTGTCTTAAAGCTTAAGTATGTAACTTATTTTTTAAACATATTTCTTCACTCTGCCACTATTTTATGATAGATTGATGTTTGACAGGTAATCTCTGAAAAAAACTATAGTCCTCTGGCGTCTCCCGGTGGTAATAAAAGCATTTATAAAAACCAAAGCGCCCCGCGGTTAACCAGCCAATAAAAACAGAGCTTCTAACTTCTCACGCTCCTAACCCAGCCCCCCCCCCAACCCACGCCCCCGCCTGCGAGCCCGCAGCGGCTGCGCAGGTTCTCGTTGAAATAATTGCAAAGCGATGCAGGACTGTTTTATATGTGACACAAATGTATTAAATTCCCCTTCTTCATCCCTTATCTGGACTATTCTTTTGTTTTTTTGCCAAAAGTCAAGTGATCGCTCCCTCCTCTCCTCTCCTCTCCCTCCGCTGAGTGCATTGAATGAGGAAATGACTGAGGTTGTCACGAGCGAATTAAACTCAGGTTTTACGTGGCTGCTCCAGTCCCTGCAGATTTTCTGGTGTTCTGGAGTGCTGGACCAGCGCTCCATGGTTTTATTTTATTTTTTTAGAACGTTTTATTAACATATAAACACAGAATATGCAGCGGCTCCAAGAGGAGCTGACAGCGGAGGCGGAGCTGATCTCAAGTTCAGCAGACCACGGGGAGCAGCCATATATGGCTCTGAGGGGGAGGGAGAAGAATGCTTTCCCTGTTCAAAAATTTTCTAAGTGTTTTGGTCATACAGAAACTACATATAGCACCTTTAAAGCCCACAGATGATTTTAAACAATATTTCAGGACCAACTGTGCTGCAGAGGTTTCTGTTTGACTTCTCTTTATTTCAGCAAGACACTGCCCTCAGGCAAGAAAAAAAAAAAACCTGTTCACAAATAATTGGTCTCTGGGTCGGCACAAAGTCCTGACCCCAGTTTCATTCAATACGTTTGGGATGAACTGAGAGGTTAAATGTGAGGATCAGTGTTAAAAGCTGGGAGCTGTCGCTGAATTTTAAACTGTGAAGAAAAAGAATAAAACCTGGAACTGCAACTCCCACCACTTTGAAAAATGGTGTTCAGCATTGACCATCACTGCAGCGCCGCTATTATATGTTTCTAACTGTTCATTTGGTATTGTAGAATGTTCCATTTGCAGAAATTATGGTAATAAGGATCATAATCACTATATAAAACCAGAGATTTACTGGAAGAAACAATTTTAAAATTACTGACATTAACCAAGATGTCTTTTTTTTTTTTTACTGTTTTTTACTGGAAAGAAAAGTTTAATGCTGATCTATAAAGAAATATAGCAGTACCCAGGAATGCACATTGACACAAGGAGCTTCAATTAAAAAATGAAGGATTGATTAAAGAAATAAGACACGGTTGACGGGGCTGCTGTAATGACAAAAACTCAAGGAGACACAGAGGAAAACCAGACAGGGCATGAAACAAACAACGACAGGCCGAAGGTGAAGTGAGACCTGGGTGACTACGTGGACTGGAGCTGATGAATAGAGTGGAGACACCTGGGCAAAATGACAACAGTGAACAGGTGAAAAACGGTGCAAAGTACTGAGAACGGATGGAAACTCAGGGAGGCAAAACATGAAATAAACCACAAATCAAACTGGAAAACACGAATCATGACCGCATGATTCTTCACAGAGTTTCTCAATCAAGCTTCAGGAAAATGAGGTGATCATTTCATTTAGAAACACATTTCTGTGTCGCGCTACAAATTAGTAGCTAAGAAAAAAATTGTTTTAATCAAACAGTTAAAATGAATTTAATTTTAAAAGTGCTAAACTCTTTTTTTTCTCCCCTTTAATAGATGGCCTCCCTTCTCACCTTACAGCCATCCTCTAAACACCATTATGAATTTTTTAATAGGATAGAAAGAAAGGAAAGAAGGAAAGTAAGACCACAAAATATGATAAACATACACAAAGAGAGCACAACGCAAACACACCCGACCGCTGTCCGTAAAACCTGCAAAGAACATGACAGAACACAGCAAGTAAACACATACGTATAAAAGACTTAGAATATTCA
This sequence comes from Garcialebias charrua, assembly GCA_038048925.1. Classification (NCBI taxonomy): domain Eukaryota; kingdom Metazoa; phylum Chordata; class Actinopteri; order Cyprinodontiformes; family Rivulidae; genus Garcialebias; species Garcialebias charrua. The sequence goes on along the minus strand of JBBPBX010023203.1, from coordinate 22,369 downwards.
TGGCTTTGCAGTAGTTTTCTATAATATATATACCTATACCTACATATATTTACATACATACATATACATGCATATGCAGTCATGTACACATCTACATATCTACATACTATACCTCATATACATCCCTGCATCTATCCGTGTGTGGTTGTGAGCATGCATAAGTGTATTTCAACATTTCTTTTCACTGTTATGCCGACGATACACAGCATCAGGACTGGAGCATCCTCATCTTCCACCTTGTCATCTCCATCTTCACTCACTGCCCTCTCTACCTGCCTGGAGGAAATTAGGGCATGGATGAATCAGAACTTTCTTCAATTAAACTGCTCCAAGACTGAGGCCATACTGATTGGCACCCCTCACCAGGTACAAACATCTACTATAACAACACTTTCCTTTTCTGGACAAGACATCCCCCTCTCCACCTCTGTTACAAATCTTGGAATAAAAATGGACTCCATCTTACATTTGAAAATCACATTAAGCTTCTGTTTAAAACTTGCTTCTTCCATCTTCGAAACATCTCCAGACTTCGCCCATCCCTAACTTTTTCCGATGCTGAGAAGCTCGTCCATGCTTTTGTCTCCTCCAGGCTCGACTACTGCAACTCCCTGTTTATTGGAATCCCTGGCAAAAACCTTCAGAAACTTCAATATATTCAAAACAGTGCAGCAAGGATCTTGTTGAGAGTTCGTAAATTTGAACATATTACGCCCATTCTCCATAACCTTCATTGGCTTCCTGTCGCCTACAGAATTCAGTACAAAACTGCTCTCATTACACATCAATGCTTACACGGAACTTCACCAGATTATCTAAAGGACATTCTTATTCCATACTCATCCACCCGTGCGGTCACAGAACAGTAATCTCCTTCACATTCCGAGAACCAAATTAAGGACCATGGGAGACCGGGCTTTCAGTGTGGCTGCCCCCCGCCTGTGGAACTCTCTTCCTGACTGCCTGAGAGCCCCACAGTCACTGGTTGACTTTAAGAGCGGCTTGAAGACCTTTCTTTTCAACTGAGCATACTCTACCTCCTCATGATTCTACCTTTGATCTTAGTTGATACTGTTATTGATTTTATTAGTTTTATTACTTGTTTTATTGACATTTAATTCTGTTACACTTTGTAGCACTTTGAGATTTTCATTAATGAAAAGTGCGTTATAAATTAAATTCATTATTATTATTATTATTATTATAAGGCTTCTCCAATAGAACATTCAATAGTGACCGCGAAGTATCAGACACCCGACCCCCAAGACCCGAGGCAGACAAAGGGGGGACCAGAGCCCAAGACCCCAAGAGGGAACCCGAGCTCAGAGCCCCCAGGGCCACCCAAACAGGATGAACCACTCACCCACCCCCCAGATCCGACCATAGGGGAGAACCGGAAGAGCCCCACCAGCGACTACACACAATGACACCCCGGGGTCAACAGCGACATACTCACAGGCCCCCGCCGGAACCCGCTGCACCGACGTAGCCCCAGGCCTAGGCACCAAGGCCCGGGCACCGAAGATGCACACCCCTCAGGCCCAGGCCTAACAGGACCAGAGGACCTGAGCCCCACCAGGCAGCCACCAGGCCGAGCCGACACACGCCCAAGCGCCCAGCCCCCAACACCGAGGGCACCAAGCACGCCGGCAGGCAAGGGCACGCCCCACTAGGGGGCCACAATGTCAGGAGCGCGACACCGAGCTGCCCCAGCTGTATCAAAGTGCTAAACTCTTAATGTAAAACACAACAGGATTTGACAGGAGGAGGCCTCATAGTTATATTTTAAAGTTTCCTGCAAGGATTTAAGAAATGTAAAGATTTAGATTAAAATACATGTTTGAGACATTTTGTTCTCCAGAAATCAATAAGACAAAAATATCCTGATGGATCCCAAACTTTGAGCACATCTTTAACTGTATTATTATTTAACGGTATTTCTGGACGTCTCGGGTCAGTATAAAACTTGTTTCCTGCACCCTCTCACCTCACACAAAAAGCTCTATGCATTGTTTATATTCCATCGTGTCCTTCAGCTTTTGTCAGTCAATTTAGATGGTACAAGTTCTCTAGAGACACAAGTTCTTTTCTTGGCAGGGTTTTCAGATTCTGTTGCTGCTCTGGTAAAGTGGCGCTTCGTACAGATCTGAGACACTGAAGGACGAGATCAGCAGAGAAATCTTCTTAAGGCTTCAACACGTTTCTACTGAAGGGCGTTGAATGATATTACACCACTGCAGCTCCTTTTTTCCACAGGTGGTTGTTTAATGTCTGTAAAATAAAAACCAGCAAATAGGTTCAAAGATTATATGATGAGTTCCTTCACAGAACAGCCTAAATATTTGCTAACTTACACCAATAACTAAATTTTGGGCTTGAATTAATCCACTGGTGGCAAAAAAAAAAAAATGCTCATAAATCAGTCGTCATGAACTAAACTTATTTAATCAAATGCACGTTTGACATTCGACTATTCATTAGTGACCAAGAAAACCATACTAATGAAAACCTTGTTTGCTACATTAAACCTTCCTGTGGTGAAAAATGCTTGTACCGGTAGATGAATGCTTCATTAGCACTCCGACTAATGAGGCGTCGGCTGAAGGCTAAAGGTTTCCACGCCGCTTCTCAGACAATCAAATTCGCCCTCGGCTTTAGACTCTGACCACAACGTGCTGCCGTTTCACTTAAAGGGGGAAAAATGGTAACAAACGGCTGTGTAGTAAAAAAGATATACAGTATACAGTATCTGCTTTTGGATCCACGCTGGACAATTCTGGATTAATTCAATCCAGTTTCGTCACTTTCAGATCATAATCAAATCTCTGCCTCATGTCCAACTATTTAAAGCAACACATAATAAAGGCCTAGCATTCTTTAGCAAATGTGAATCACCAAACAGAGTTTAAGATTAAAGCTACGTTCACACTGCAGACAAACATGGCCCACACCCTGTGTACCCATATATGGCTCATTTTTGATTTTGTGTGATAGTCTGAGCGTGACAAATCTGATTTTAGTTTTAGTTTTCAAATCCGACTTGGTGTTTATCATGTGCTATAAATCAGATCTGATGTTTTTCAAAGCAACCTCAACCTGAGCGGTCCTGTCGCATTTCATTCAACTTTTACATCAGTGAGGTAGACGTATGTGGATGGATCCAAAAGCTGACATCATCGATACCACAGGGTAGAAGTCCAGCTGTTTTTTTTAAACTAATTAATTTTTATTTATTTTATTTTTTTACTTTTTCCATTTTCCATATTCTGTATAATACAAATCTAAACACCAACATCAGTGTTGGATCATATCAGTACTGTACAAGCATAATGGGATCAATGTTGCCAGATATATGATTATTATCGTATTTATACAATAGGTCTATACAATATACAATAAGCAGGGTTATTTTATTTATTTATTTTATTTATGAATTTGTTCATTTTAGTGTAAAATACAAAACAATCACATATGTTATATGAAAACCAAATATAAAATATAAAATGAAAGGGAGCAGAATGAAGAAAAAAATCTTATATCTGCCCCTTTTTAAAACAATAAATTCATAAAATAATTAGCTATAAGTAACAGAACAAAAATGAATAACTCCGCCTAATTTCTAATTCAAATACATTACACGTTAAACTACTTCATTTATATTTCTAAAAATGGCTCTCAATAATTTGAGCACTCATTTTTGCACTTACCATAGTTTTATTCTGCTGCTAAAATGTTTTTATTTTATTTTAATGTAAACTGATGTTTGGAATGATCACCAAAAAGCTAACAGATAGCTGATGCTAGCATAGCCAACAAGTCGTTATGTTATGTTGTTTATTTGTCATATGCGGATTAACACAAGGTCAAAAATGCAATGAAATGTTCAGGATGAGAAGAACTGATATGACTCGCTAAAAACACAACAACAAGAAATATTAAAACATGTAATAAGGGTACAAAATAAAGTACCAAAAAGTAAAAAAGAAATATAATATTTACAAGGTCCAAAAGAACAATATAGTAAACAACAACATGGTAGAATATAACGGTGCAAGTAGGATGACTTACCGGTAGTATGGACAAGTCTTTCACAGGTAGTAATATGAAATGCACAC
>JBBPBX010023202.1:0-40724 GCA_038048925.1 Garcialebias charrua | reverse complement strand
AGAGAGTGCTCTGTTTTCACACCTGCAGGTTTTGTTTTGTCTCCGTGCTGGGACTCAGTTCTCGGGGAGAAGCTGAGCTGATGAGTTCTCGGGAAGAAGGGAAGATGCACGGACGTCTTTCTCCAAGCTGATGTACGTCCCGGCCATGCACCAAGGGCCCACGTCTTCAGCAAAGGTTCAAACAGCACGTCAGCTGTGAACCCCTTCGAGTGTCACAGCTCCAAGCGGTGACACTCTTTCTGGAAGTTATCTTGAAACAAAACCAGAGCTGGGCATTACTCTGGGAGGCCGACGCAGACGGTCTCGAGACCGTGGCAAGATGAACGTGGGTCGCCTGTAAAACGCAGCAGCATGCGCGTCTGGCTTGACTAATTTACCGGAGTCGAGACAGGATCATCTTCACGAAGGTAAAAGTCGTTTCATCACGGTACGGACGTCCAGCCGAAACCGAGCAGAGGGTGCTATCTCTGGTTAAACATCTCAAGATAAGATTCAACCATTTCCTTTCAATCTTTTATCTTTCCTCCTTAAACTCCTCCTTATGTTTATTTTCATCATGGTAAACTTTAAGTAATGTGCCAACAGAAAGGTCCAACTGTCTGTTTGTTTTTAATTTGAATTCTTGTCATAGTAGTTAGAATCAGAGCTAATATCGATACCAATGTTTAATGTAATTTTGTGATAGTTTCAATAAAAGGTCTATTTTCTGGTAGACCAACATAAATTGAAGTCTAAGTGTGAAATTACATTTCTGGCTAATCACATCGTTAGATTTGTTGATTTAATCTGAAAAAGTTGAGACCCCGTTTAACTGATGGTAAGTTTGAAACAGTCTAAAACCTGCTCAAATCTATAATCTAATAAGTCAGTAAGTCTAGTAAGTCAGTAAACTGACCTCGTTTGTGTTTAATTACTTAAACGGCCGATAGATTCCTTTACACTCCATAAAAGACAAAGATCTCACAAACTCACTGATTTCATGGGATAATACGGTCGTCCAAACACAAGTTAGTAAATAAACTAATCAGGTTTGAACTACCGTATTTTCCACCCTATAAGTCGCATTGTCCAATTTGAACTTAGAAACGCTAAGCCTAAAACCCACAACAAAAAACTAACCTTAACAACCGTTTAAATCCACGAGATTTAATTTGACCTCGGTCATAAAGTTGAGACCTGTTTTTCTTGTGTGTTGCACTTTGGAATCTGACGACAAGAGTGTGTCGAAGCAGTGAAACGTTGTTTCCTTGTTGTTTAGTCATTACTGTTGTCATTAGTTGAGATATTGTTTTGGTTCTGAACACTCCCAGCCAAAAAGGTTTTGTATTAACATTGGTTAATGAATGATATGGATTTAACTATGCCAACATGCAGTTCGTTTTGTTAAATCTCAATCGTCGAAGAGTCAATGTAGTTTAAAGCTACTCAAGGTACCATAAACTACACTGGTCTCACAATTTCTAAATTGAACCGATTCGATCGTTTCTATTCTAGATTATCTATTCATTTTGATGAGTCTCGCCATAGACTTCAAAATTTATTAGGAATACCAAATCCTACGTCGTTCGTCTAAAAGACAACAGACATTTAGATCAAACTATATTTCATTTTTCTATTTTAGTTTAACCTAAACTAAGTAATGAATGGAGGAATAGTTTGGAATTAGAGGCCTTCGTTACAGAAGCCCTCCAAAATTTCATAGGTATAGATCCCTATTTCTAATTTTACAGAATTGATCCACCCCTTAATTGGTAGAATAGTTTGGAATTAGAGGCCTTCGTTACAGAAGCCCTCCAAAATTTCATAGGTATAGATCCCTATTTCTAATTTTACAGAATTGATCCACCCCTTAATTGGTAATTGTAGCTGATCTAAATCATGATAGCTTACACACCAGGTGCATATAGGTAGGGCCTAATGTAAAATCCCAATCATAAGCCCACCTAAAAACCACATAATTGCATGACACATAGAACCAGAGTGGCACTGACTGGAAACCAACCAGCCAACAACCTTCGATGTGGGGACCTGCAGCTCCAACGCTTGGTCTTCAACCTTCATCCAAGGGTCGCCTCCTCTGCTTCAATCGAGGGATCCCCTCTACATGCTGATTATGAAAACAATTGTTGCTGATCAATCAACAAAACTAATCGTTGTGGAATTACTGCTGTGGAATTACCGCTGTGGATTATAAGACTTTGTTTTCCAAGGGATCACAGACTTTGTTTTCCAAGAGTTAACAGACTCAGTTTTCCAAGGGATTAAAAGCTTACCGCAATGGGATTACCTACGAACAGTATGGAAGTTCCAAAAACTTTATGGGATTATAATTTTTGATTTTTCTTTTCCACTTGCTGGATTACTTCAAGATCAGAGACAGTTCAAGGTTTCCTTTCGTGTTGGACCCCATCCCCAAGGACTGGCGATGGCTTCCAAAAGGGGGGAGATGTAGTGGGCATGACCGTGTCCGCTCTGATACACCTGTGTATTTTTGAACAGTGTTGTAATTTACAATGTCTTATGATCACATATGTATATGCTGTGTCATTTCTGCAAATGGGGAGTGGTGGGGCAAAGGTTAAGAAGGTGAGCTTGTGATCGGAAGGTCGCCGGTTCAAGCCCCGGTACCGACAACATAAAAGATGTGGGTGGGATAAGTGAAGCGGTCACACTTGTCTCCACCCTCATCTGCCCCACTCTGGGCCCTTGAGCAAGGCCCTTAACCCACACCATCTGCTCCCCCGGGAACCCTAGATATCAGCTCTCTGCTCCACACAGAGGGCTGTGGTTGCTCGGTGGTCTGTGGTTGTGTCAGGAAGGGCATCCGGCGTAAAAACAACTGCCAAATCTTCATGCGACCAGTTCGCTGTGGCGACCCCTAACGCAGGGAATAAAGCCGAAAGAGAAAAAAAAAAAAAAAAATTCTGCAAATGAAATGGTGTAGATAAGATGTCAAGCTGACTTGCTCAGAAGTTGTTTTTGTTGAGTTTCAGCTAAAACTCTCACTAGCGTCTGAAAATCTCCTCACTGAGACACTTTTCCTAAACATTTTCACTCTGCTCTGACCTTGAATTCTGATAACGTTAAAGTGAACCCTTTGACGTGTCTCTGCATTCTCTCTTCCCTTTTGACCAATCAGAAGACTGTTTTCTGGTCTCAACACTTTTAGAAAAAACGTTTGCTTCGGTGAACGTTCAGTTTTGCTGGGGACTTCAAGACATGAGGTCGTCCCAAAGAGCTGGATGAATGTCACGTCACACGCTAAGGACACATCATTCAGTTATAGACTAATAACATGCTCGTTATTAGTCCACTTCGAACTGAGCGTACAAGCTCAGAACTTTGAATTAAATTCCTTTCTGGAATAAGTTATCTTGAAGTCAACCAGGAGCTGACACATTTTCTGATGATCCAAGCGGAACCCAGGAGACGTTGAAAGTAAACAACCAGTTCGGACGTACTGGGCCTGAAGGACTCTGTGCATCTGAAAGGCTGGTGCCATCTCTTTATCAGACTGGTCGTCGTAAAGGTAATGAGTCAGCGTTTACAAACGTACCTGGATTTCAGCAGAAATCTGATGGGAAGTGTCACTTCTGGTAACATGCTCAAGACAATTTCCTTTAAACCATCTCTCCTCCTATTTCCTTATCCCTCTCAATCTAGCTGGTAACTATATTTAAGCTAAAGAGCCACAGACTAAGTATAATGACATCCTGTATTTATGTCTGTTGTGGTACAATTTAAATGTGCTGACGTATTAAATTGCAAGAAAGTGAAATCATCAATCAAGTGTAATGGTGTTAATTTTAGTTGATTTATTTTAAATAAATGGTAGTGTCTTTGGCAAACCAAACTAAGTTAACGTTTCCATTGTCACTCTATGGCTTCTGTTTTACTTATCCATCATAAAGATCACAGAAATATTGGGTAAACGAAAAAGAAAAGAATCCGTGAAATTACTATTCAATCTGAATAAGTAAATTAATTAAGGTAAAGAGGTCAGTATTAATATTGACCTCCTAAAATCCTTTACATCTGGGTGGCACCGTACGTGTTTAAAGACACAATGTGGTAACACCCTCATATATCCTATATTCTTATAACTCTCTTCTGCAAAACAAAAATAGGTTTTGTAATCGATCTACACGCCTTACCCCAAACACCAACACAATAAATCATAAAGTTAACTAGAGCAACTGCATTTCCTGCTAAAATGCAGTGTGAATGCTCAATACTGAATTTTTTTCTGACAGTTGCTGAACCCAGGCTGAAAGGTTTCATCACTAAACACATGAGCTGAATTTCAACAGCTGATGTTTGCTGAATGCAGGAAATGAGGAAAGCAGAGAAAAAAAAATGGCAGAAATTATAATAAGTTGAACATGTTGCAAAAATCTGAACTGAGAAAAAATGAAACTGAAATGAGCAGAAAAAAAGCTGAAATTAGAAAAAAGGTAGCTGAAAAGGCTAAAAAAGCCAACTGAATTACCGGTAAGCAGAAAGAGGCTAAAAGGAACATGAACAGTTGAAATTATTCAAAAAATAACAAAGGTCAGAAATTTGCAAAATAAAAAATTAAAAAATGACGCTCAAATGAACATAAAAATGCCTAAAAACAAGCTGCAGAGTGTAAACTGATGAAAACCGCTGAAATTAGCACAGAGCTGCTGAGAAATGTTTTATAAGCATTCACACAATACAAAAATTATGACAGTACAGAGTATGTGTTCATTCAACATAAAATATTTATTGTTGCTAATTTATTAAATAGAAAAAAACATTTTTGTAAAGAATTTACAATTTCAGCATAAATCAGAATCATTTTACACTCATCTTATTTATTACCATTATCCAGTTTGAAAAGACAAAAACAAAGTTTTACGCCACAGAAACTTTTAGTATTAACTGATTGTTCAAACTTTAAACAAACTCAACCAAATCTACAAATCTTAAATAAACTTTGCCCCAAAAAAATAAAGGAATCTCAGACAATTCAGCTACAAATCTGTGTTCAACAAACAGTTTTAAGGCTTTAATTGTAATTAAATTACTGCACGTACATAGAAATCGAGCTGTCAGGTGCCATTATGGCCTTTATTTCTAAGTGGTAAACTACTGTTTTCAAGATATAAAACATTGACAAAGGAGCAGACGGCTTTTTGTTCTCGAGTCATAAAAACACGTTGAACTTCAGGTGTTTGAAACAACGATTCAAACACATTTATGGGGTTTAATAAAGTGAAAGTACCGTTTGTGTCTCTAAACATGTTAATCTATTTAGATGCTTTTCTTTGCTCTGCGATACCTTAAATTACGTGATAATTAGGACTGAACGATGGTGTAAACACTTTAACATACAGCTACAGAAATATACAATACGTTTAATATTCAAAACAAAAAGTAGATTTAATTCACATACCCATCGAGTTTATCAAGTATTTTGATTCGGCTGAGTAAATGTTAGGAAGTGTAGGATTATCTGCAGTACTTGTTCGTTTGTGACCAATTCAAAGTTTAATGTAACCAATTCAAAGTTTAATGTAGTCAAATCACCAGTCATGTGAAAGTAATGATATTTAAACAGGGAAATGATGAGTTTACAGAAGGTCATAGCATCATTTAATAATGCGAGTGCTTGAATGGTAATTCTGTCTTCACGCTTGACTCAGCTCACTCGTTTTTGTCCGTCAGCATTATTTTGGTCCCAAAAATACTTTCTTGCAGAAACAGTCTCCAACACATTTTTAGTCCACAGCTGGCAGCAGATGTCCAGTTTATGGTGATTTTCTTGTAGATGAAAAAGATTTTCGACCTGACTCTGTGTCACAGCAAGTTTTATGTCATCACTTTAATAATAACAATCTTGTAATCCCGTCAGGTTGAGGGGATTTTATCAGCAGAAGATATCACCTGTTAGAAGAGAGCGTAGTCAAATCAAAGTGCAGCTTTGACAATACAATACAGACAACTCATGGCTGAAATGCTCTGAGTTTGTACTGAACACTGAAAGAGCTAACGTATAATTTTTATTATTTTGTACTTCAAGCACTTGTGTGTCTGCTGGAGTACCTTGAAAAGTATCTTACATAGTGCAGTGCATGAACACAGAATGGAAGGAGACTAAAGGAAATCCCTTTAAACGTCGAGGATGTGTTGCTTCCTTACATTCTTTCTGGTGTGGAAAGTTACTCCTGTTAAACTCTACAGTGTTGTTTAGCTCCCAGGTCCCCGTGGCCCTCCCTCACGGTGTGCAGTGCATACCATACTGTCCTCTGGGGTTTCCCCCAGTTTAAAAACAATACATAGTTCCCACATGCCTCAACTGCAAGTGCACAATGCCACTTTTCTGCTAGCATAGTAGGTAAGGGCTGCAGGACGACGATCACGGTGACTTTCAGACAAACCAAAATGAAGAATATTGAAACTTTTGACCAATGTGCAGGAGAAAGATAACCAGAAAATCACTGCCGTTGAGACTGACTTGTAGGAGGTGGAGAAAGAGAACAAGTCTGATCTCTTATTATGACTGTTATTTATTGAACACGAGGGGAGGAGCTCCGTGGCCTGAAATCCATACGATCAACGTTTTAATTATTTGTGAAGGACGTCCGAACTGAGAGCTGCCTGGTTAAGTAAAAGTTTGAATAAATTAATTAAAATATTAACATGCAACCTGCTCACAGAATGACCCCAGGCACAACTCGGGGCTAGAACCCAGAACATTCATGCTGTGAGGCGACAGTGCTAACCACTAATCCACCGTGATGCCAATAACACGTTAACAAACTAGAACATTTTTATGACATTTTGAGGCGTGCCCATGAAACGAACGCTCAGAAGTACAACACAGGAATGTATCGATGTGGGAAGAGCGAGTGTTTCCAGCACAGTTATACTGTACTCTGTTTACCAAAATGATGGATACAGACTGTTTTACCGAAATAAAAAAGTGATTGTAGCAGATAAGACGTTTTTGAAGGTGGATCCTTGTGGTTGATGTTTCCAAGCCAGACTCACCAACAGTCTGAACTCAACTCCTCCGTTTGAGATCCTTCGCATTTCCTGATTTTTGGGATGAAGTGAAAACTGTGCTTCGCCAAACCGTCTGGAACATCCTTTGACCCAACGTGAAACAACCATTGAGACTGAAGTAATAAATACTCCTGGTGGTTAGTGGCAAAGTGCCCGAATGCGTTACGTCACATGAGAACTATGTATTTGTTTCTTTTTCTTTTTGTTTCTTTGTAAGTCAGTGTAGTGATTTCCTACTCTCGTTCTGCCTCTGAAGTCTCTAACAGGAGCTGGTCTGGAGGTTGCTCTCGGTGAGGATGGAGGTGATGGTGGTGGGGTCGTACAGGCTGTCGTCGTCCTCATCCGAGCTGAGGGCTGAGGAATCTAAAACTGGACGCATTGCTGCCTGAGTTTTTCTCCTGCAAGGAAAAAACAAAATCCATAATCATATAGTTCAAATTCTCTCTTTTGAAAGCAATACTTTTCTCCCATTTGGCTTTAGCTCCCACTGCTGGTCATTAAAGGTGCAACATGTAATCTTTGAGCCGTTTGTGTTCTAATTTTGCCTGTGGCACATGAGTGAAGTATCTTTTTTTATTTATTTAATAAAACTATCATACAGATTATTGATACGTTTTGCACATAACAATTTGCACCTTTATGAAAAGGTATCAGTCTATCAAACATTCTCCCACAATAAAAAGTCACTAATCATGACGTCAAAGTTCATGCTCAATAACCCAGGTAAAGAAATCCAACAGTGTTCAGTCAGGTCATCTGGACAGTTCCTCTTCTTTTGAGTTTGCTTATCACCAGTAAACTGGTTGGTCCACTGTAGGAGTGTACTGCTTGGTGAGGAAAACAGTTTGTTTGGAACTCCTCAGATTGATGAAGCCCTTCGGATGGAGGGCTAAACGTCTCTCAACAAAAAAAGAAAAGAAAAAAGAAAGTGTCCAGATGACCTGACTGAACATTACTGGATAATCACAAGGTCCTTCAAAGGCAGTTTTATCCACTGTGGGGTCTACAGAAGAGGTTTTATCTTAGTCAAAAGCACAGCTGGGATAAATCTGGCTGCCAGGAAGCATTCTGCATAACTGTTACAGAAAACCTCCCAGTGAGTAAAAGAGAAACTTACTTGAGGTCAGTCTCCAGAGCTGTGACTCTGGACTGCAGGGCTTCTCTGAGCTCCACCTGCTCCTCCATGTCTCTCTGGGCTTTCCTCCTCAGAGTCTCTATTCTCTCCAGCTCTGTTTCACTCTCGTCCACCTGCCTCTTCAGAGCCTTCACCCTCAGAGTCAGCTGCAAACACAACACAGACATTTGGACTGGGGTTGAAGGAACGCTCAAGCCTCACAGATTTACCGTTTAATATTCACATTCGTACCTGGTCTCTCTGCTCGGTGTGCGCGTGTCTCTCCTCGTCCAGCGTCATGTTCACTTCTTTCAGTTTCCTCTCCAAACGGCGTTGTGACGCCAACACAGAGTTCTTCTCTCTAATGTGAGAAATAGAAGGTTAAAAAAAGGATAACTTCTTACATTTTTCATTTAATGGAGCTCCCCTGCACCGGGCCCCCGACCTCACCAGGACTTTATAAAATCTAAAATCTATAAAGACGTGTCCAACTTGCACATGCAACCAAACTCCTGGTTCTCTCTCTCTCTCTCTCTCAACGCCACAGCGACAAAACGTTTACTTTAGAACAATCTTGTAGCCTCCAAGAGAGTGTGAGCTGCAAAGGATGATGGGTAGCCTTGTGGCAATAATGTGTCCAATGTTTATGATTGTATCAGATGCTTCTGAGTGTGGACGTTAGATGTTCTTGTTAACGTCTTGTTCAGCTTTGGTTTGGCATTTATGTTAAAGTCTGTTATTGGATGTAAGCGAACATCATGAGTCAGCGGTTGCTCCTGGAATGTATAAGGGGGGAAATAACTTCCTGCTGGAGAGTGAAAGTGTGTATGAATAATTAAGGGTGATGTCACACAAGAAGGTAACTCTGTTGTGATTTTACTGCTAACACAAGTGAGTTGCTACAGTATCTTTGTAAGCCCGTGGATTTTATGTCCTGTATAAAAGTAGGTTTCTTGGAAGTTAACATTTTTCTGTACACCTTTGGAGGGGGAGGGGAGGGTGTTTGAGGTGTCTCCAAACAGTGTACAGCAAACCCCCTACTTACGACTCCATCGACCTACGAACAACGGGACCTACGAACGTATCATATTTAATAAAAATATGAAATTACTGTATTAAATTTTTTTTTTTTGTTTTTTTTTTTTTGTTTAAATGTTCTTAATTTCATGTGTACATCACTTTGTTGCAGCTGTGGTTGTTTTAAAGGCTTTATAAATAATAATTATGATAAAAAAGATCATTTCTGATCATTTTTGAGCAATCTTGGGCAGCATTCATTCAAGCAGGAAGTAGGTCTTCAGTTTACACGGTCACAAATTAATGTAGAACACCGGACGCCATTTTAGGTTCAGTCACTGGGGTCTCCGGTCACAAATTAATGTACAACACCGGACGCCATTTTAGGTTAGCTGCCGGCAGCCGGCCGAAGACTGGTGACCAGGATGGCTTCATATGGATTAATTACGAGCTGGAAACGTCTCTGTGAACTTTGTGGATGTCTCAGGCAGCAGCGGATTTATCGCCGATCGTGCCAGGCCGCCGCGCGAACACCTCCGGCCGGCCTGGCTACACCTCCGGCCTGGCTAGCTCCAGAAGCTAACACGGGAGCTAACACGGGAGCCGGCCTTTTGAACACTGGTGACCAGGATCGCATCATATGGATTAATTACTAGCTGGAATCGCTCTGTGAGCTCTGTGGACGTCTCAGGCTGGAGCAGCAGCTGCAGATTGATCGCGCCGCCGCTCCAACACCAGCTCATGGCTTGGCTAGCAGAAGCTAGCCAGCTAGCTAACACAGGTCTGGAGCAGCTGCGGTGGCTTGCCGGCCCCCGCGCTGCTCGGCCCGAAAACAATCAACGCATGGCAACCTAAGATGTCGGCTTTGACCATCTCAAAGTAAGAAAATATATTTTTATTTATTCTGTAAATGTGAATAGCAATGTTTAACATTACAGTACACTACTGTACTGTACATGTACATGCTTAAATGTGTGCGCACGCTCCGTTAGCATGATCATTTTTAAAAATAATAATAATTTTCACCCCCTAGCTACGGCAGAATCGAGCTGCGAACCGTTCTTATCTCCCTAACTCGTTCGTAAATCGGGGGTCACCTGTACCGGTACTTGTGAAAATGTTTAAATCCGTGAATCACCTCTAAGCCCAAAAAAATGACATAGGATGTTTTCTGGTCATGGACTGTACCTTTCCTCGGTTCGCAGACGCTCTTCCAGCTCCTGGATTTTATTTTCCAGCTGGGAGACTCCTGCTGATGATCGAGAATGGCCCTCCATCTCAGCGACACGATTCCTCATCTCTTTCAGCTGCAGAGACACAGAAAACAACTCATGCTACACTTCAGTGGATGCTCAGAACTGGGAACATGTTGGACTGAAGAACCATTTTTAACTCCAGTATTGAAGACAAACTCCAGAATAAAAACTTATATTCTAATGTTGGCAAACAGACTGTGGTGTGTGGGTGAACGCACTTGTCTCTCCAAGGCGTTTTTATCCAGCTCCAGGTCCTGTTTGGAGGATCTCTCCTGCATGAGCTCAGAGCGGAGCTGATCAATCTGGTCTCTGCTTCTGGCCAATCGCTCCGTCAGCATCTCCCCATTGCTTTTCTCCTCCTCCAGCTCCAACTCCATACGCTTCAGCTTATCCTGTCGGACAGAAAATAAATAAACTGCAGTCACACAACTCACCTCTCATATGAATATCAGCCCCATGTTTAATTCAGTTCAGTTTATTTACACACTGTAGCGCCAAGTCACAACAGAAGTCGTCTCAGGGCAATGAACAAAAACATTCACATTCATATAAAAGCCAGTTAGAAAAAGTTATCTAAGGAAGCCAGCAGATTATGATGAATCTTCACTTCGTCACAGTCTCCCATCCTGAGCAAGCAAAAAGGCAACAGTGGAAAGGAAAAACTCAATTACAAGAAGAAACCTCCAGCAGAACCAGGCTCACGATGAGCAGGCATCTGCTTCGATCAGCTGGGTTTGAGAGGACAGGAAGGAGAAACAGACAAACACAGAATGGCAGGTCCAGATGTAGTTTCTATTGGAGGAAAGACATAAAAACATGTTAAGGATAGAAATAATTACATAATTACAAATACAAAACAGGCAGAGTAGAGCGAGTTAAAAAAAGGAGCAGAGTCAGGAAATGTGGTCAATCTCCAGCAGGCTGGGTAAGTAACGGTGTTTGTTTTAACAAGATTTTTAGGATGTATATTTAGAACTGATTTATGTAATTTGAGTGGTGGGCGAGCTGCCACTGTTTCAATGGGGGTTTGGGTGGGTACCAGAGGAGGAGCAGCAGAGAGGTGTGGAGGACTACTTCTGCTTCCTGGACTGGACCCTGGGTTGTCAATTTGGAGGACAAACAAAATCAGCCAAATTTCTAGAAAGAAGAGCCCATCTCTCCACATCAGACCAAGTTTTCCCCCAAAAGCACTCCAGTTATTTATGTAGCCCACGTCGTTTTCAGGACACCACCTGGACATCCAGTGGTTGAACAACATCTGGCTAAAACATGTCGTCGCTGTTCAGGTTGGGGAGGGGGCCAGAGAAAACTACAGAGTCTGACAGTTTTTGAAAAGTGACACACCCAAGCAACATTAATTTTAGTGACCTCTGATTGGTGTAACCGAGTGTCATTACCTCCGACATGAACAACAGTTTTACTGTATTTAGTCTTAGCAGTTTCAGGTAGGATTCACTGTCGCCCGCTCTGGCCCCCGGAATACATTTAAATATGGTCTCTGGCGTCCCTACTGGCATGACTGTGGACTGTTTAGTTTGCAGTAACAAAGATTTGTGTTTAGAAAGTTCTCCCGTCTGTCTCACCTCCAGGATGCGAATCTCACGAGCCTTCTCACCGAGGCTGTTTTTGCCGGCCTCCAGCTCTCCCTCCAGGTGACGCAGTCTGTTGGCCAGAAGCTCCTTATCCAGCTGGTGGTTGTCTCTCTCCTCACATGCAAGCTGAAGCTCCCTCTTCTGTCGTGACATCTACATACATTGATAAATAGTCATTAGAAACAGTAAAAGCACTGAATTAGCGAATACATGGACAAACACTCAACGTAGGCACACACTTCTTCCTCTAGTCTCCTCAGATTTAAATGGTTTCTTTCCAGCTCAGATTTAGTGTCGTTTCCATGACGGTGGGCCTCTTGTACTTCCTTGCGTGTTCTCTCTTTCTCCTCATCCAGCTGAACCCTGAGAACCTGAGTCTCTTCTTTCAAGGATGCGTTTAAACTTTCACACTGACGGAGAGACAGAAGAGGACAGTAACAAGACAAAAAGGAGAGAAATGTTTAAAGCATGTTTCCTAATGAGCAGTACCACAAACCAGAGGAACTCATCTTTGATGCAAAGATTCAATGTTCTCACGTCTTTGCTGAGTTTCTCCAGAGCTCTCTCGTGCTGCCGTTTGGTCTCCTCCAGCTGGCTGATGGTGTGTTTGAGTGTCTCCTTGTCTCTGACTGCAGTTTCCAGATGCAGGCTGAGCTCGTTGTGCTCCTGGGTCATTCTGGAAGCTTTTCTCTTTGCCTCATCGAGCTCAGATCTCAGAGCTCTTACCTCAGAGTGAAGGGCGAGCTCTGCCTCTGAGCTCTCTGTGGCGTTGCTCTGCAGCTGAGCCTGAGGAAACAAACATATAAAGATTTACTGTTTTCATGGTATGAAACACTCAAGAGGTAGATTATGTTTTATTTTTACCTCCAATCTTGAGAGTTTCTCTTTGAGACGAGTGTTGGTGGCCTCCTGCTCCCTCTGAGCATCCTGAAGCGAGTTAGCCTCTATCTGAGCTTTGCCGAGATGGATTTTAGTCGTTTCTAGTTCCTCTTCGGAGACGGTGTACTTCTCTTTGAGTTGACTGGCTTCGCTTTGTGCCACACAGAGTTTCTGCTCCAGCTCTGAGAGGGCTGCTGGGCTAGGGAGCTAGAAGGAGAAAGATGGGATGAAAGCAGAAAACTTTAAATGTTTCTTAAACGGCCATAAAAATTACCGGTAATAAAAAACAACATTCTTGTCATACAGTGAATCAACAAATATTTTCCTTATGAGGTGAAACAAACCCGTTTATTTTTCTCCTGTGTCTTAGCACAGTCCTCTTTAGCTTTCTGCAGCTGGTCCTTCAGCCTGTCGATTTCATACTTCAGCTCAGCCTCCTGGCTCTGGTGAGACTTTTTTACGGCGATCACCTCCATGACCTTCTTGTCAAACTCTGTCCTCTGCTTCTCCAGCTGGGACTTGGTCTTCATGAGATCAGTGCTGGTTCTCTGGAGCTCCTGAACAGGTTTGTTTCATTTTCATGAATGCAGTGTTTTAAGGGTCATTCATCAGTACGGTAAGAGATTTAGTGGCATTTACTGCACCTGGTTGAGCGTCTCCGTGTGGCTCGGGTCTGGTTTCTGTTGTTTCATTGTGCTCATCTTCTCCTTCAGCTCCTTTAGCTCATCCTCAGACTCCTCTTTCTCCAGACGGGTTTGCAGAAGCCTGAAAAATGTTCCCAAACAACCTCAACAACTCATAAAACCTTCCGTTATAAACACTTCATCATTATCTCATCAGCTGCAGTTCAACTGTATGAGGAAATCATGAATTTAATTTGGTCACTAATGAGCAACTGATTAATCTTCACACAACACAAAGTCAGATAAATTCACAGGACAGTATTATTTTACTAAACACAAACACAAAAAAGACTTTCCACACATTGCTTCATCTTTGATGAGTCTGTTTCCATATAATTGACAGGTTTTACAGACTATTTAAATGGAAACGATTAGAAATGGAGACATAGCGCTGCATGCTTGTTTAAACTTGGCTGCAACACTGTTTCCATTCCAAATAGGACCTAAAGAACTTGTGTATTAAAATAAGTGTGATCTATTTTAATTGCTGAGCCAGACAAACACTAAGGGAGGATTTTACAGCAGTCAGGAATTAAGTTTTATGCCTCATAAATAAGATACACAGAGTGTGGATGGTCTTGATACTACGGTGAGACAGTAAGTAGAATTAGTCACATCTAAACGTCCACATATCTAACACAGAGACGTCAAATCTGTGACCCTCACTGTGCTTCAGGGTTGCTGGGTGGCTCTCTGAGAGAGACAGGGAGAAGAACAAATAGTGACCCGGCAGAGAGAAGAGGAAAAAACAAACAGATTAGTAATAAATTGAGTGCAAAGAGAGACCATGAAAGGTGATAAAGACCTGGTGAAGTCTGGAGAATGCGAACCCAGATAAGTGAGTTTAAATAATCCACGTGGACTCCAGAATATTTATGTACTCACTCTTGTTTAGTGGCTCGCAGCTCGTCTCTGGTGGCGTGAAACTGCTCCATCCAGTGGCTGCTCTCGTCTCTACAGTCCTCCAGCTGCTGCTGCAGGGAGCGAACTGTCGTGTTCACACGCAGCCGCTCCGCCTCGATCCCTGCGTGAGACTGCAGCAGGAGACAGAAAGATAGTTCACCACGTTCAGTTTAATGGCCAACGTGCCTCTGTACGTCTGAAGTGTAGAAAAAAAAAATCATAGCAAAGTCACAACAACAACTATTTTACTTTCTGTGTCAGTGAAAAAGTCAAAGTGCCCGAGTTGATCTGAACATCAGTGATATTTGACCTCCTTTCCTTCCTTTTAAGTTTATTTGATCAAGGACAGCACAATAAACAATGTTACATGTTAAAAACGAAGCAACCGTTGTCTTGTACAAAGGTTTTCTAGCCACAGGCTAATTTGCAAACCCAGTCCTTGGTTGGACTTTTATATAAAAACAGCTAAAATAAAATTTAAATGTAATTAAGTTTAAACAGATTACCGTAACAGTTCCCTCACACACACGCCTGCTCCTCTGTCCCCATGGGGTTCAGTGTTCACAGATTTGGTTTTGTTTCAACCATTTTTTCACCTGGGAATTAAAAACTCTAAGATCAGTCAATGTTTTTATTGCTGATGGTAAACTGTTCCAGATATGAGGACCTTTAAATGAGAAGGAGCATTGACCAAATGAGGTTTTGTATTTTGCAGGTTTACAGTCTCCATCAACTGCACCTCTTGTTGCAACTCCTGAGCTGCTGACTTTTAAAATCATTCTGCTCACCAGCTCAGGGACAAGACCATTAATACATTTAAAAGTTAATTTTAAACAAGAACATTTTAAAAATTTGTCAAAGCTTAATAATTTATATTTATCAAGTATTTTACAGTGGTGCCACTTCAATGGTTTTTGGTCCAGAACTTTCAGTACAACATCCTCATAGGTTTTAAAGCCGATTGAGTTGCTTGGCTCCAGACAGTGACACAGTATGAGAAATGAGACATAATCATGGCATGAAGGTACAACTGAGCAGATTTTCCACATAAACAAGATCTTATAAGACGAAAACAATTTATATTTGTCTTAATGGTTTTAAACATTTTCCTAATGTGAGCCTCAAAGTTAAGGTGGGAATCTAAAATGACACCCAGATATTTAAACTCTTCCACTTTTTGGATTTCCTTTTGATCAATCACAATTGAAAAGTTACAGACTTTACGCCGGATAGTGAAACACATTGAGACTGTTTTGTTGCAGTTCAGAGTCAAACAGTGATTCTTAAACCACTGAGACACTCCCTCCATCTCCCTGTTCAGTAACTCTGCTGCCTGTTGTGGAGTCTTTGCAGATACATAGATGATGGCATCATCTGCATACATCTGACATTTGGCGTATTTGCAACTGTCCGGTAAGTCGTTGATGTATAAACAGAAAAGCAATGGACCTAAAATGGAACCCTGTGGAACTCCCATGGTACATGTTTTGGGGCTAGATTTCATTCCATTAACTTTGACGCACTGTTCTCTATTTTTTAGATATGACCTAAACCAGCTGATTGCTAACTTGGAGAAGTTATACTTACTGAGTTTATGTAAGAGCATATCATGATTCACTGTATCAAAGGCTTTTCTCAACTCCAGGAACACTGCTCCAACTACCTTACCATCATCTAAAAATCTGTTTAGTGTTTATTAAGTGAGTTATAGGGTTTGATAAAACTGCATGTTTCTTTATAACCTCTGTATCTATTCCAAAGACATCTTTAGCTTTAGATGTTTTTAATTGAGTAATTATATGCAGAGTTTTACAAATATTGATCTTGTTGAGAGTAAAAGGAAAAGTTGTGTCAATAACTGAATTCTCAGTTGGATCTATGGAATTAAAATGTATTGGCAATTCTTCAACTGATTTAATAAAATAATCATTAAAAGCATTTGCCATTATTGTAGGGTCTGATATCATGTGTCCCTTAATGTTCAGTTGAGTTAACCTTTTTTTCAGATTTATATCTTTTTTGGTAAGTTTGTTGATATGTGACCAAAGAGAGGAGCTCCGACCTCCTGAGTGGGAAATCAGTTCAGTAAAATATTCTGCTTTTGCTTTTCTTAAACAACTAACCACTTTATTTCTAAGACCTTTAAACATGAGAATGTCTGTGTTCAGTTTAGTATGCAGAGATTTTTTCAATGCCAAGTCCTTCTTTTTCATCAGCTGATGTAACTCATAATTAATCCATGGCAGTGATCAGTGATATTTGACTTCAGCTACAGAGGTACAGTTTAATGAAGTAGTAAACCCTTGTTTATAAAAATAATCATTATAAATCAACTTTACAGAAAAGTTATGTTTATTGTGAGACTGTACATTTACACTTTAAGTTCAAAGAGCTAAACTTTCTTGTAATCTTTTAAATTAGTCTTGATGAACAGTTTTTAGGCTTTTTGGATTTGATGAATCCTTGTGCCTGACCAGAACAGCGTGTGCAGAAAACAAACCTGAACTAACGGAGGACAACAGAAGCATCACAGCTACAGAAAATAGCTACAGCCGACGAATAGCATCTAAAAGTCATCTCTCTCAAACAGGAAGAAAAATCCGAAGATCTTACAAATCCTGAAATCTTCCTTTAGTCGATTATTAATTGTATCCCTAAACTTTACCATTTTATATGTCAAACTGAGCCATATTTGACAGTTTTCATATATTGATTAAAAATAGAAACAAATTGTATCTCTGTTTTAGACTGTTGGTATCGAAGTGTCTAAAGGTTTTATTTAAACAGGCTTTTTGCCAAGTTGTCTGTTTTGTGTCGACAACACTGTTCCATCTGTGTTTAGGAGCTTTTTTATGCCTGAACAAATTTAAAAAACAATGGACATTACAAGCAGCACGGTGGCACAACTGGTAGAGCTGCTGCCTCTCAGCGAGCAGGTCCCTGGTTCAAATCCTGGTCCGGGGGCCTTTCTGGGTGGAGTTTGCAGGTTCTCTCCGTGCTGCGTGGGTTTTCTCCGGGTATTCCAGTTTCCTCCCACAGACCAAAAACATGTATGTTAGGCTGACTGGTAACTCTAAATTGTCTCTAGGTGTGAGTGAGAGAGTGAATGGTTGTTTGTCTCGTTTGTCTCTATGTGGCCCTGTGATGGACTGGAGACCTGTCCAGGGTGTACCCCGCCCCTCGCACAGTGATTGCTGGACATGGATACCGGCAAACACCGAGACCCAAAATGGAGGAAGTGGGTAAAGATAACGGATGGATGGACATTACAAAACATTTAGGTTTTAGACTGAAAATGAAGACAAAAGCATCTAAACTTCTTTGAAAACTTTTTTTCCCCTTAAAATTTTCAGAAAGCCTGAAGAATAATTAATCAAAACAAATCAATAAAAAAGTGAATATAACGCACAAAAGTCTCATTCAAGACTTTTGCACATTCTTGTAAGTAGAATTGTTTCATTTTAAGCTTTAATGGGGGGGGAAGCTAAAATCTGCACTATAAATGTCATGGAACAATTAACTTTTGCTCATGAACATGGTAACATCATATATATTATTTTACAATGAGTTAAGTAAAGGGTTGGACATTTCACACCCACACACATGTGCGTGCACACACAGTTCAAAAGTACTGGTAACTAGGGCTGAACGATTTTGGAAAATAATCTAATTGCAATTTTTTTCTATAAATTGCAATTGCGATTTAAAACGCTATTATTTTTTAAATATCTTCTCAAGTATTTTTCAACGAACAGAAGCAATAAATCAATCTGTTTTATAATAAACAATGTCAGATTTATTTAAAGCAGAGATTACAATAAAGCAAACAAATCTATGCCTTTTCTTTTCACCATTTCTATTTTTTCTTGTTTCATAAACATAATAGTAAACATGTTAAGTGAACTGTCTGAACTTCACATGACAGTTAATAAATAAATATAAAAAATTTGATATAAAAAAATTACTGTTTGAAGTTCAAATAGTTTGGTCAGTGATCCCTGTCGGCTGATACAGGTAGTCCCCGACTTACGAGCGCTCTGACCTACGAGCGCCCGGACTTACGAGCTGGCGAAAGAGAAGTAAATTTGTAAAAAATACAGCACTTTTTTATGTTTTCAGATGAAAAGTGTGTTAGCTAACCTTTTGGAAACACGTTTCCGACCATGTTTATGAACTAATATGAACGTTTTTGATGAAAAACGAGTGTTCGTAGTAGTGCTAGCATAAATGTTCCAACTTACGAGCGAAAATCCGGACTTACGAGAACACGTGCTTCGTGTTCCAACTTACGAATTTTCGTGTTACGAGCAACTCGCAGGAACGGAACTCGCTCGTAAGTCGGGGACTACCTGTACTTTGCTTACTTGAAGCACTAGTTGTTGTCATTCTAGCCATGCAACCATCGTAAATGTCTTTGTGGTGTTTTTTTTTTTAAGTGTTGATAAAGATTTGTGTCACATGACCAGTCAAATTGCAGCCTTTGCAATTAGAAAATCTCGTTTTATCATATTGTGATATTATTGCAAATGCAATTAATTGTTCAGCCCTACTGGTAATAAACACAGAGTTCATTAAACTCTGATGTTAAAAGCAGAGCTCAGTGTGGGCGTGTTACAGCCGACTCAAACTTCTGTGACATAATTAAACTGAATTTGGTGATCAGGCTGAAGAGTGATCTGATCGGACACTCTGTATTTGTGGACAACTCATGAGGCAGCAGAAGTCCGGTTTGTTGAGTTTTCTAATGTTTCCTTACCGTTAGCAGTACATAGCTAACCCATCGTTAATGAAGTTCTGTGGAAAAGTCAAAGTCATTCATTTTCAGTAAAAGTACTGTTTAGTCAACAGTGAGTATTTACCACAAGCGTTTACCCACTGAAACAACAGTGCTCTCATGTTGACTGCTGCTGTGGCTGAGTGGTTAGAGCAGTTGTCTTCCAATACAAAAAGTTGGGGGTTCGATTCCACCAGCAGTTACATGCCAAAGTGTCCCTGGGCAAGACATTGCCCCTCATTGCCTCTGATGTGTGTTCCATTGCTGTATGAATGTGATAAAGCACTGATTATTCTTTGTAGACATCTAGTAGAGTGCTGTATGAATGGGTAAATGAGGCACAGATGGTAGTGTAAAGAGCTTTGAGTATCTTGATAAGATAGAAAGGTGCTATATAAGTACAGCCCAAATACCATTTGACTGCAGGGGAAAGTTAAATCCCAGAACAATCTCTGAGAAGTGCTTGATTGAACACTGGTGTTAATTTGAAGATCAAGATAACTGAAACTAAAATTAAATCTGGACCTGATGAAATCAAACTGAATTAGGAGACTGGAGCTGGTGTCCAGACCCCCGACTGATGTAATTTAAAATGACGCTGCCATCTGTGATGCTACTGCACGAGAAGAAATAGAAACTTGTGCTGACCAGGTGTCTGATGATGTCCGTTTGCTCGATTCCTTCACTTTAACTTCAACTTTAAAATGTTTTATATGTAAACCACACTCAGCGGGCTGCTGGGAGTGTTACACACCTGAGACACATGCTCCATGCTGCTGCGGAGCTTCTCCATGTCAGTCCTGTACTGCTCTCGCAGCACTTCCACCTCTCTGTCGTGTGTCGCCACCTCTTCCTTCAGAGCGCCTTTCAAAGCTGTGAGCTCTCTCTCTCTTTGTCTCAGTGTCTCCTCCAGCTTCTGCTTTAGCTGCTGAACCTCCATCAGCTGTGCTTGACTGGACATAAGATCCTGCAGATGGAGGGAACACACAGAATTGAGCCTGCACATCTTTGGAAATGTAAAAAAAAAGTGTTTATTTCCACAGTTTAAGGATTTTTCTGTTGTCGTACCATCTTGCTGTTGTTTTCTCTTCTCAGCTCATCCTGAATCTCAGCCAACTGGTCCTCCAACTCTGTGACTCGTGTTTCCGCATTCCCCCTATCCATCCGCAGCTGAGTCAGCCTGCACAGCAAGGATGACACCATTTCATCTGTGAACGATTCTAGGAACTAAAATCACCTTTGTTTCTCGTGTCAATAAGTGCTGTGCACATTTCTTTGTATGAGTTACCTTGTAGACCCATTTTTCTAACTTATACTACATTGTGAGAACCAACTGCTCCTCATGGGGCCCAAAGCCCAGGCCCCATAAGAAGTGCTATTGGTGGGTTAGGTTTAGGGTAAAGGTCAGGCTATAGACATTAATAAAAAATAAAAAAAGGAATGGAATTCAATGCAAAGTCTCTGTAAAGACTGAAAGACAAACTTGTGTGTGTGTGTGTGTGTGTCCTCACTCTGACTGTGTTTCATTTAGTTCTCTCTTCTTCCGGTCCAGCATCTCCTGAAGTTGCAGATTTTCATCCAGACAGGACTCCAGCTCAGCTTTCAGAACAGGGTCAGAGCTGCCAACAGACTCCTACACACAAGCAGACATGATGAATAAATGAGGGGAAGTGAAACACGAGACTTCAGGTGAAATAAACAATTAGCCGTTCGGAAAACGCTGCAGCGGGCTCCCATTTGCACCCCGATCATTATGCCTAAGAGCTTACAGTATTAAGAGCTATTGGAACTTAAGACTCACAGCGCTTCCTTAAATCAACATGGAGTCATTATAGTGGCTGGATTATTGAGTGTGTCTGTGTGCACCTCTATCTGGGCCAGAGGATTAATTTGAGGATTAATCTGAAGCATACTCCATCTTATGAATCTAATTAGATTAGTTAAAAAGGGAATACAAACTCTATGAGTTTACCTTTCTCACCAGAGGAAATAATAAATGAAGTTTTTTTCTTTTTCTGAAGAGGCTGACAACAAAGTGACACTGGTTTTGATCCATGTAATTAAAACAGAGTTCCTCTTTGGATACGAACATCTAACTGAGAAAGACTTTGGTGATTTAAGACATATATTTTTATAACAACTCAATGTCCTGCGTTCCATACCCTGAACATAAAGGTTTGGTAATTCATTCATTCAACCTTTATTTATACAGGTTAGTTTCATTGAGCCACAAGAACTCATTTACAAGGGAGACCCGTTTTAGACAGACAACATATAGAATTAAACCTCTCCCAACTTTTAATTTTCATCAATAAAAGGAGAAAGACACAGAACAAATGTAAGGCCACTTACCCTCCTCCTTTCTTCTTGCAGGGCAGTTTGCAGTTGAGCCACCTTTGTCTGAAGCTCCCTGTTGTCCCTTATCCACTCATCCCGAGGGATTTCTTTAGGCTGCGGACACAAAAAAAGTGTAGAGAAACACAAATATGTAAACCATTTTTTGTTAAATAGACTTCTCAAATTCAATCATGTCAAAAAGAACAAACCATTATGCTCTGAATTTTTTGAAAGATGGTCTTGACTTTGTGCCTGACGACAACATCACTCTCACTGGACCTAAAAGAACAAAAAAAGGTATTTAATGTTTTTTCATTGGATCAACCTAATTCAGCAGTAAAATGAAAATTAAAGTCTGTACCCTTGTCTCAGGATGTTGTATACAGACTTCATAACCTGCTCCTCCTCAACGCTCGTCTCAGCACTCTGAACCTGGTCCAGCAAAAGGTCAGGGGTCACCTTAAGACATAGATCAGAAGACTGCTCTTGCCATGTTGTGTGCTTTGTGGTGCTTAGAGCTCAGAGAAACGTCAGATGCAATGACAAAGGAGGAAAAAAAGTGGGAATTTTTACCTGCGAGTCGATCAGAGCTGCCTGCAGCGGTTCCTTAGACGTCCACCGATTGGCTGAAGGTTTAGAAGCTTCGACAGGAGTCTGTCTCAAGCTGCTGTTTGTTGAAGATGGAGGTGAGGTGTAGGGTTTGGGCACGATTTGTGGAGATGTAGCTCTGGGCTGCGGTGGTGTAGGGGAGAGTCCTCTCTGCTGACCTCCAGATGTTGAACCATCAAACCTGTTAATCAGTCTGTTGACTGAAGTTGGTCTCTGATTAGAGCGGAGCTCGTTCGTTTGTTGAGGAGCGTCGGGGTATGTCTGATTGTCCCTCACTGACCCCATTGACCTGTTGAGCCTTGCCTGATATGCACCCCCCCACATATTGCTTACTACACTCCCTTCTCTACCACCGATACCCCACTCATCCTCTCTGTCTCTCCTAACTCCAATTCCTCCATCCAGATTCCCGTAACTACCAGACTTTCCATCCCCAGGTGGTCTAGTAAACTGAAAATCCTCAGTGCCGCCCCCTCCATCCCTGTCTAGCAGGGAGCCTTGAGACTGAGCCCGGCGTAGCGCCCCTCCTTGTCCCCCACTTCCATCTGCCTCCTCTGTTCTGGACTCCGCCTTCTCTCTCCTCCTGGGAAGGCTTTGGTAGCCAGAGGTGTAGTCAGTCCTGAGCTGGACCCCATAAGAGTCTCCCTTCTGTCCATTTTTCAAGAATACGTACGGGTGGCCATCAATACCCTGCACCCTGACTGCTACGCCATATTTAGAGGTGGTCTGAGGCTTCAGCTTAGGCTGGGAAAATGGCTGCCCTCCACCTCGGTCAGCGAGGTCATTAATGAAGCGGATCTGGACACCGTGGTCCACCGGAGTCTTTCGTCCTGAAGACTGTGTGTTCATACTGATAACACCATAGAAATGAGAATAAAAAGACAAGAGGAAAAAACATTACTTCAACAAAAGTGGGAAGAGTACTTTAACATTAGGCAACAGCTTCAAAAATGAAAAGGCGTAAAACAGAAAAGTTGATCAAAATTTTTAAAGACCACTAATCTAAAACACTAGCTTAAAGCTGAAACATTTACCTCAAGGTTTAAACACATTAAAGGAAAATGGTTAACATTCAATGAGATCTTGGCTTTCAGGCTTTCAGAATGAGACACTTGATGTCAAATATGCATTAAGAAACAAACAAAAAAGTAATTTCCCTCAGTTTGTTGGGTGACTAAGGATCAGGCGAGGTCAGAGGTATCAAGAACACTTTGAAAACCAGATTGATAAAAGGGGAAATCAAAGTCTCCGTTTGTCCATCTGATCCCACTTCTTGTTCGCCTAATAACGTCTAAAAAATCTTGGTGCATTGTGGAAAAAACTTTCGTAAACCAACGAGGAAAACGTAACTTTCAGAGGATAGTTTTGTTAGGAGGAAATGTGCAAAATATCACGTGAAAAGACAGGAGTGGACAGAGTTTCTGAGGCAGAAAATCCCTTTTAATGACTTTAAAGACACCTACAAACACAACATGAACTACGCTAAGAGCTTGATAAAGCTCAAAAGAGCGGGGTGTGGGAAAAAACAACTCCAAAATCCCACAGAATTAATAGCTTTTTGCAGGAGGAATAGATACAAAAAAATAATAAAAAATCTGACAGACATTCCAGGTAAAATAAAATGTAAGGAACCATTAATAAAAGCTTGAAAAATCTTTTCAATAAACTCAAACAGAATGCAAAAATAAATAAATATCATGCCTAGGGGCCATTTGCTACTAGAGGCCACATATTTACAAGCTTTGACACTTAGTTTCTGTCTCCTGACTGATTGTGTGAACTTTGTTCCTGATACGCTCCATTAGTCATTAACCCGAGAGTACACACCTCAGTTGACTCTCCCTCTATGAAAACCTTGCCAAACCTTTGACAGTTTCTACGCTCAGTGGCAGAAATAATTACCAAAACAAGACTTTGATAACCTAAATACTGTACAATCAAGTGTCCCGCCAACTAATGTTCCTGCTCTTTTGAGTTTTGGCTCCCGCACTTTTGTATTCATCGCAACATTTCTACTTTAAAGAAAATTCCTAAATAGGTTTTCTATTGACCTTCCATTCATATCAACTGAAATAATTTAATGTATTGAAGTAAGCATTCCAGGTATTGCCAAATATGTCTGCCCTGTTCAGGTTCAAGCTAAGATTTCATCTGGACAATACGGTTCTATAGTTTTCATCTCTTATCAGTGCGTTGCAGGATAAAAAATCCAAAGTCGAACTGTGAACAAACCTCCCACAAGTAACCATCAAAAAATGCAACAGTGTTTCATTCCTAACCAGTCATCCACTTGTTGTGAACATCAGTTATTTAACGCCAACACACAAAAATATCCTTGGGTTTCATTTTTTGGAGCTTATTGAGCAAAGATGTTTTGATAATAACGTGTGTAGTGATGATAATGCGGAGAATGGCAATGAAGTGTGAAATTTAACAAATAAAACCTGAAAGTTTCTGTGAATTACTGGTGATGCAATGACTGTCCTGGAAAACATCTGAAGTGCAGTCAAGAACGGTGAACATGAGCAACCCATAAGTGAATATTTAAAATCCACAGACAGACCCAGTTACCGGGTCAGTACCGTTTGTCCATTTTCCCCCCACCCTTTGGGAACCAGACAGGAAGCATTGTGTCGCAATACGTTTGTTAAGTCATGCATGAAGTCTGCAGCCCACAGTCTTTAAACTGAATCCAAGCATACCTGTCATACACAACTGATTGCTACATAGAGAAGCTATAAGACAATATAAATCATCTTATTAAAATATGGCATGCTTTTCTGAAGCAGGTGAATCTGCAGACAGGCCTGATTAAATTAAAGAAAGGAGTCAAGGACAAAATGACTGTCCTCTCAGAGTTCCTATTAATCTGCATTATTTCATCAGTTTTAGTTTTTATTTGTGTCAGGGGAAGAATGCAAACGCCAGGTCAGGGGGGCGGGGGATTTCATAGCTATCATCTCTTTGTCCAGCTGATGTGGGGCGGAAAACAAGGGCTGCAATTCTGAGAACGCCAAAAAAAAAAAAAAATCCTCTCCCTGGATCAGATTACAAAAGTTAGTTTCAATACATTCTACGTCTCGAAACCACTCGAAAGTTTTTTTTCTCCCCCTAAACCAAAATTCTCTTTCAAACCTCTTGGTGCAGTCTCTGTAACACTTTCAGTCGTCTATTAAGTGACTGAATAGTTATTCCAAAGAGTTAGTTCCTCCATTACAAGTAAAGTTGGGCGGAATAATTAGGCTGATTATTTTATTGTCTGGAAATAATCCGTCAAATTATTTAGACACATTTGTTGGTGAAGACAGTTTTTTATGTATTGATCCTGTGAATTTATGTTTCTGATTTTCCAATAATTTGATTCATATACAGTACAGGTGGTCCCCGATTTACGAACGTCTGGACTTACGAGGGTCTGACTTTACGAGGTCATCATGTTTAATAAAAATATGAAAACTTTTTTTTTGTGTGTTTAAATGTTCTTAATTTCATGTGTACAGCACTTTGTTGCAGCTGTGGTTGTTTTAAATGGCTTTATAAATAAAGTATAATTGTTATTTTTATGTTTTATTTCAATATTTAGCGTATTACCGATCGCTCCCAAAGTGCAGCCGCCTGACATAAAATGAGCGGATCGCCGCTGCCTGACATGCAATGAGCGGAGCTAAGCGGGCGGGGATTAGACATGCCGGCGAAGGGACCATCTGCGGCCGGGAGCTGTTGGCTTTGGAGGACCGTGCATCCGATCAGAGGTTGCCTCATACAGATAAATTAGCTGGAAACACTCGGTGAACTTTGTGTATGTGTCTGGACTAGAGCAGCAGCAGCGGATCGCTCAGCGATCGCTTCCAAAGCGCCGCGCGACAACATTAGCTCATGGGCTAAGTTAAGGCTAGGCTAAATGCTAAGCGGACCCCGACCAGAACCAAACCGAACCGGCGGCCGGGAGCTCGCCTAAGATGTCAGATGGACACCAGCTAACGTGGAGAAGCAGCTCCGACAGCCTTTTTTGGATGTGCTACACGCTAACGAGCGCTAACGAGAGCAGGCCTAATCTGGTGGAGGCTAACAACAGGTAACGTGGGCAGCTTGTTTGGATGAATGAACACCGCGGAGAAACGGCTTTCGGTAAGTTTATTAAATATTTTTCTTGCTCCAAATGTATGAAGTTAGCGTACTAACAGTCCTTCCTTTAAACAGTTTGGACTGCGTGGTGCTGCAGAAAGCTGGGAAGCTTGGACATAACGCGGCGGAGCTAAGAGATGAGAGAAGCTGCGCTCAAAGTAAGAAATTAATCTTTTATATTGTACGGACTTACGAGATTTTCATCTTACGAGAACCTCGGAGGAACGGAACTCGCTCGTAAGTCGGGGACCACCTGTATTATTTTTATAATGGCACCAAAAAAAAAAGTAAAGCACTAAATGGTTACATATTTAATGACAATTTATATGTATAGCAGGATAATAAAATTTCCCTTTTGTGACCAGATTAAAATTTTTATGGTTTTGTTATTTAAACTCTGTACATTATCTAAAATAAGTCAAGTTGATTGTCATTTGCATCACATGTGGTACATGAGGTGGAACAAAATTATGTACTTTGTGTCCCAGGTACACTCAAAATTAGCAAAAATATAAAGTATAAGAAGAAACAGTGTAAGATCTGAGATATACATTAAACGGCATGCTTAAAGATTTAAGCTATGCGCTAAACACTAATACTGTAATGAAAAACAATACGCATAACAACAGCAGGCTGAACATGAGTCTGTGCCAGTAAGCAAAAAAAACAACGTTTTTTTAATTGCCAACATAATCATCATCATTTGTCTGGTTTGACCTAAAAAATCATGACAGTAAAAAACACAGAAGGTTCCTTGAACTTTAAATGCTCTCATTTAGATGCTCTTCATGCAGAAGTAAGTGGATGCACAGATGCATGTTTTTAGGCTTCAAAAAAGAGCCAATTATTAGAAATTGACCAACCAGGATTTATCCACGAGTGATACTGATCAGAGGTCGACCGGTGTGACTTTTTCAATGGCGGATGTTTAGAAATCAGTGCGCCAATATAAAACACTAGTTTTTTTTTTTTTTGTTTTTCTGACCCAATATCTAATTTTTCATTTAACAAATACAACAATATTGCTTAACTTAAATAAAACATATACTTAATAGAATGTGACATGCAAAGTGGAAAAGGTAACAGCATCACTAAGCATAAAAGTGGTATCAGTTCAAATTATCTGGGTGTTTTTATGAGTACTACAAGTATAAGTACTTCAGGCTGGTATTGGGCCCATTACTGTTACCACTACCAATATCAGGACACCACTACTAATAATAATGGATCAAAAACCAATGAACTGGCACCCCTGTTTAGGCTTTTAAAAAGGGTACTGCTCAGTTTTGATGGTTTTATTAAGTTCACGTACAGAATCACAACTACGAGCCCTTCTCAGGAAAAGAAACACACTTTTGACATGAATAAGACAAAAGAAGATACATTGACTGATGGGAAATTGTTTCAAAATTAACGTGACAAACTGGTTGAAACTAAACCAAACTTACAATCATTAGTCAAAAAGATCCCACAGGGTCAGATTACAGGTAATTTTTCTTTTTTTGGGTTTTGCAAATTTTAGATAACAGATGTGGGATTGTTTTTCTTTGATGTTTTAAACACATGGATATTGTAATTTTTATACTTTAATTTATAAATGTTATTTTATTACAATCTTACTTAATGCCTTAAGGCATGTACTGGTTATGATTTGTTATGACCACTTTTTTTCTTCTTCTTTCGGCTGCTCTCTTATTCAGGGGCACCATAGCGAACCAAGTCGCACGAAGACTTGGCACTTTTTGAATTTTTTTCACACATGATGCCATTCCTGACACAACCACAGACCACCGAGCTACCACAGCCTCTGTGTAGAGTAGAAAGCTGCTATCTAGGGCACCTGGGGGAGCAGATGGGGGGGTACTAAGGGCCTTGCTCAAGGGCCCAAAGTTGGGTAAATGAGGGTGGAGGCAGGTGTGACTGTTTCACCTTTCCCCACTCACTTTTCCGCCTCATATTTTTATGTTGTTGGTACAGGGAATTCAACCAGCAACCTTCCGATCACAAGTCCACTTTCTCCAACCTCTGTGTCACATTCCCCTACCATTACTTTTTTATGACCATTAGTGTTGCTATTTTTATGTATTGCAATGGTAGAAAAGTGTATACATACTCAGTAAGTGATAAAGCATTCATGGGTACGGACAATTGCTGATTTAAAAAAAAAAAGTGTACACAAATGACAGATTAAAATCAATTAACTGAAAAATCAGTCCGATGTTAAATTGCATACCTGGTAGCCAAAATATACTGCAGAATGGCTTTTGTATTTTTGCTCGCTTTTATCCTGTAAATGCTATACAGGTAGTCCTCGACTTACGACGGCCTTGACTTACGACGTTTCGGGGTTACGTCATGAATCTTGTTAAAAAAATGAAAAAAAAATTTTTAAATCTTATTTTATGTGTTCTTGATTTTATGTGTACAGCACTTTGTTGCAGCTGTGCTTGTTTTAAATGGCTTTATAAAAAAGTATTATCATTATTATTTAGAAGCCGATTTACTCAGTTTCCGGCAGTGTCCGGCAGTTTTCGGCAGTGTCCGGCAGTTTTCGGTTAGCTTCGGTTAGCTCCGGCCTCGACAGCCGGCTTTGGACGGACCGTGTGTCCGATCAGAGGTTGCCTCGCTCAGATACATGAGCTGGAAACGCTCGGTGAACTCTGTGGACGTTTCAGGCGGAGGAACGGCTTGGCGGCCTCGGATGTTGGTGGGACCCCGAACTAACGTGCTAAAACGCGGACGAACGGCTTGGCCTCGGATGTTGGTGGGACCCCGAGCTAACATGCTAAAACGCGGACGAACTGCTTCACCAGCTCCCAGTACGTTATTAACTCTTTTTCCCTTCATTATGGCTCCAAATGTATGGAGCTAACATGCTAGCAGGCTAACAGTTTGGACCACGTGAAGCAGCAGGAAGCTACAGAGCTCGGACGTGCAACGGGCTAACAAACGGAGGAAGAATTGACCAGCTACCAGTAAGAAATTAACTCTTTTTTTCCTCCTTCATTATGGCTCCAAATGTACTGTATGGGTTTTTGATAATTATGTAGGGTACTGTGTTAGGATAGGTGAAGTGCTTTGCTTGACTGTACAATACCGTACATGTATAAATGGCGGCCAGTGTGCATGCGTTTTCCGACTTATGATGATTTCCCTGTTACGAACGGTCGTTCGCAAGTAGGGGACTACCTGTATTTTGAAAAAAAATAATAATTTAAGGAGGAAAAGGAGGAAAAAGTGAAAACAGCTAAAATCTTCCAAAATGCCTAAATGTAAACATTTACACTGCAGAAAAAAAGCCTTTTTGTTTGACTCACTCGTTGTTAAATGTCCAGAAATAAAACTTTTTTTCCTGAAGGAACCATTAAGATTTAACAGCAGGTTTTAAGTAACAGAACTCATTTTGTCTTGGCTCTTAGGGAACAGTCCACTTTGTCCTGAGAGGATTCTCCCTCTCAGTTACGTTCTTGAGCTAAAACCAGACCTTGTCCTCTCTCCAAGCTTGTTACTGCTCCTCTTTCGCACTCAAACAAATGGCCATTTATTCCTCCTTTCAAATCCAAAAGGGGTTCACTGGCACGACAAAGCGAGACTTCAGTGTTACCACACAGTCCACAGATGAGTCCATATCAGAGGAACATGGTGGGCCTTAACTTCTCCTCACATTCCTGGCACTTGTTCCTCAATGCCTCTCATCGCCCCAGACTGAAAGAGAGGCTGATTTCTGAAGTTTTAGTCCACACTTCAGGGGATTACATGCTTGAATATTTAACATCAGACCTATTGGAGCTGAAGTACTGTATGAAGCTGTGTCAGAGGTTTTGGCTGATCCAGGGGGTGTTATTAGGGAAATTCACAACACAACAAAATCCACTTTAACACTATAATCTGCTGTTGCTGATGCCATCAGGTTCAAGTTGTGAGGGCTCCTCTCCATGTGTTGTACAGATAAATTACATTTAACACGATTTGGAGAATAGCTGTGATGTAACTTCAGTGAACAGAGCACAGGTGTACACACAGATTTATGACGTTTAGGTATCCATTAACACAATAAAATGGTGTTCACAATTTAAAAATCACTGCTTTACAACTTATAATCTAAACTTCACTGTTAGCTCATAATTCAGTTACTTCACAGCGTAGACGAGACGTTAACTTTTTGCTAACCTCCGTTTCTCTTGTTAGCTTCCAAGTTAAACTCGTAAATAAATAAATAAAAGCACTGTTGCCTATTGAATCTTAATCTCAAGTGTTTACCAACCTAAACGAGGAAATAAGTATCAAATAGCGCTAGAAAATCTCTCACAAGCTAACCGTCTGGAAATTCTTGCCCGTCTAGTTTTTGTTTGTTTGTTTTTTTTGCCGAGAAAAAGCTCCCAAATCCCAAATCCATTCGGAAAAAGTTACCTCTTCTCTTGAACTTAGATCCCTCTGCTCCTCTGTGACGCTTCGAGTCTCGTACAAC
Source organism: Garcialebias charrua (assembly GCA_038048925.1). Taxonomy (NCBI): domain Eukaryota; kingdom Metazoa; phylum Chordata; class Actinopteri; order Cyprinodontiformes; family Rivulidae; genus Garcialebias; species Garcialebias charrua. The sequence goes on along the minus strand of JBBPBX010023202.1, from coordinate 9,935 downwards.
GAAGATAATTCAAATATTTCCAAAGATATACATCAAAATCCACGGTAAAAGTGTGGGAATAAAAAATAAAAAATACACCCACGTAAATTGTAGCAGCGACAAGTTCATTACGCCGTTGGAGCAGCAACCTGTTACCTTTTGTTGGACTATAAATAGCCACGCCCATCGCTCACAAAATAAAGCACGGTGATTGGTTTAAAACGACGAAATAGGCGGGCTCATTAAGTGTGGATACGTTTGGTTATTGGTCGATTCTCAACGTCTGTCAATCATTATTTATTGGGGTCCTATGAGATAGATGCATAGACGCATCTATGAGATGGTCTTGCAATTCTGCAAGAAGAAGAAACCAAGCCATAAAAGAAAAACGATTAAAAATTGTCTCTAAGATCTGTCAAAGACAAAGGCAGTGGTGGGATGTAACTAAGTACAAGTACTTAGTTACTGTACTTAAGTACATTTTTCATGCATCTGTACTTTACTTAAGTAGAACTAAATGTGGGTACTTTTACTTTTACTTCACTACATTTTACATGAAGTATCTGTACTTTCTACTACACTACATTTTTATGATGTGTTGAGTTACAAGTTATACTTTCACGTTGCAGTTTTTTCAATTTGTCAAGAAACAATAAATTCTTGCTGCAACATTAAAGGTGCTATGTGTAACTTTCTGTAGAGCACAAAACTTAGAAATATTTTCAACAGGCAAAGCATTCTGATCCCTCCCCCTCAGAGCCATATATGGCTCTGCTCCCCCTGGCCCTGCTGAAATTCAAATTCAAGCTCTGTTTTTATTGGCTGGTTACAAACTCTGTTTTTATTGGCTGGTTAACGGCGGGTCACTCTGTGTTTTTAGTGTTTTTATAAATGCTGATAGAGAAGCAAGGGGACTATAGTTTTTTTCAGAGATTACTTTGTCTAACACCAGTCTGTCAGTAGATAGTGACAGAGTGAAGAAATATGTTAAAAATATATTGTTAGAAAAGTTACAGACTGCACTACAAAGTTACATAGTGCAGCTTTAAAATGTGTCAGTTCATGGGGTGTTAGGAGACAAGAGATGTCTCTAAATGTCTCGACACACTCTGGTCCAAGTTTTGAAAATGGTGTCAGGAAGTTAAAATATTGTTCATTGTTGATCCATTACAAGGTTGACAAGACAGTATTTTAACTAGAGTTGATGACAAACTGGAGTTGAAATGATCAGTGCATGATGTGTCTAATTCTCCTTTTTTTAAACAGAAAACTTTTACTTCTGTGTGTTTACTGCAATTAAAATGACACATTGGTTTTATTTTGTGTTAAATAAAAACTTTCAAAGGTAAAATCATCCTTATTATTCTTATTTTGCTTAATGACATTTTACTCTGCATGTCATCCCTGAAATTCTGACGCACAGAATCACAAGTCCAAGTGTGAACTGTGTCACAGAGTAACACAATAAAAACATGCATTATCTGCAGCATTGTTCATTAAAATGACTCAACACTATTTATGTAATGCAGAAAATTTACATACAGTACACACACTTAATGGTATTGTAGGCCATTGCATTAGGTAATACATTCAGCAATTACTTTTACTTTAATACTTTAAGTATTTTTAAAAGCAAGTACTTATTTACTTTTACTTAAGTAAAAATATTAATATGGTACTTCTACTTTTACTAGAGTATATTTTTGTCTGTTTATTTGTACTTTTACTTAAGTACAGTGTTTGAGTACTTTCTCCACCACTGGACAAAGGTAACAACAATATTAAAATATCTTAATATGTTTTTTTTCCACTAGATGGCACAAATTCTGTTCACTTTCTAATTCATTCATTCATTCAAAGGCAGGTTAATCTCATGGAGCCTCGAGGACTCATTTATAAGAGAGACCTGGCTACAAACTAAATAATTATTAAATAATTATTTAGTTTGTTATAGTTATTTATATTAATAGTATTCTGCTCTGTAAAAACCTAGAAACTGAACTCCAATAACACACAAAATAAGTAGCAGAGTGTCCTGATGCATGCTCAATAATCCAGGTAGAAAAATCTAAAAGGCAGGTCCTCTGAAGAAGAATCTGTTCAGAGGACCTGCTTAACCAGGTTGTTAGATCTAAGATATAGATAATGAAATAATTACAGTAATTAAAGGTGCAGTTTGCAGTTTCTGTTGTGCAGTCTAAGTTTTCTAAAAATATATTTTTAACATATTTCTTCACTTTGTCACTATCTCCTGACAGACTGATGTTAGACAAAGTAATCTTTGAAAAAACTATAGTCCCCTTGCTTCTCTAGGTGTTACTAAAAGCACTTCTAAAAAGCCACAGTGACCCGCTGTTAACCAGCCAATAAAAACAGAGTTTGTAACCAGCCAATAAAAACAGAGCTTGAATTTGAATTTCAGCAGAGCAAGGGGGAGCAGAGCCATATATGGCTCTGAGGGGGAGGGATCAGAATGCGTTGCCTGTTGAAATTTTTTCCAAGTGCTGCGTATACAGAAACTGCAGACTGCACCTTTAAGGTTCTACTTCAAGGTATATTGTTCCCACTTTCATTATGTTATGTTGCTTATTTGTCGTATGCAGATTAACACAAGGTCAACAATGCAATGAAATGTTCGGGATGAGAAGAACCGATTTGACTTGCTAAAAGCAAAAAATAAAAATAAAATAAAAAATAAATAGTAAATCATGCGGTAAGGGTCCAAAAGGGAAAAAGACATGTCTCATTTGCAAGGTCCAAAATAATAATAATAATAATAATAATAATGAATTCAATTTATAACGCACTTCTAGTGTTCAGTATGATTTCACTTTCTTTTCTTGTCTGTATTTTTCTAACTCAACATTTGTTAATACACAAGCACAAGGACTCATATACACTCATATCTGCTTACACAAATACATGATAAAGGTACACATCACTGATTTATCGTTAAAAACAACACTTAGAATATTACTTAATGATATATAGTCAAACATCAAGGATTATGTGTTTACCTGGGTGTTTTATTATCTTCTATATCTATGATAATGGTTGTGGTTTATCTATATTTTCACAGACACAAGTATGGGCACTTTAAGATTTGTCACATGGAATATTAATGGAGCCGGTAGCCAAGATAAAAAATATAGAATTTTTAACAAGATTAAAAGATTAAAGGCAGATGTTGTATTACTCCAAGAAATTCATAAATTGGCCTCAACTGTGGTTGAGCTAAAATCTTCAGAGTTTCCTAATGTATTCTCAGCCTGTTATAATTCAAGACAAAGAGGGGTGGCAATTTTAATACATAAAAATGTTGACTTCACAGTATTAGATCAATTTATAGATCCGAACGGTAGATATATAATATTAAAGTTATCTATATTTAGACAAAATTATTGTATTGTTAGCATATATGGACCGAATGTAGACGACGCTGCTTTTTTTCATGATTTTTTTTCCAATCTATCAAATCACATGGATTCCTCACTGGTGATGGGAGGTGATCTCAACTTTGGTTTAGATGACAAGATAGACAGACTGAATGCAGCGGGAACTCAACGCAGTTGGCAATCTATAAATATAGTTAAACAGTATATGAACGATTATGGACTTTGCGATGCATGGCGTTCTTTTCACCCTGATAGCAAAGAATATTCTTTCTTTTCACATGTGCATCACTCATATTCTCGTTTAGATTATTTTATAGTAAGCAATTCATTGATGGCAAACATTTCAGACACTGAGATACACCCTATTGCTATCAGCGATCATGCACCAGTTACTGTAAATATAGATTATAAAAGAATAACAACAAAAAATACAAGTTGGAGATTAAATACATCACTACTTCAAGAAGAAGAATTTTTGCAATATTTTAAAAAAGAATGGGCATCATATTTAGAGTTTAATGACTTGCCAGGAACTTCAGCATGTACACTTTGGGAGGCTGGGAAAACAGTCATGAGAGGTAAAATAATATCCTATTCAACAAATAAAAAGAAAAAAGAAAATAAACGTATTGAGGAATTAGAGAAATCCATTAAACTATTAGAAGGTCTACAAGGAGAGGAAACACAGCAAAAGCTACGCAAATTAAAATTAGAACTAAATGAATATATTGATAAGAAAAATAAATTCTTGATACAAAGACTTAGATTAGATAATTTTGAGTACGGTAATAAATCAGGTAGCTTTTTAGCTAATCAACTAAAATTAAACAAAGAAAAAACATCTATTTATGGTATTAAAGATAAAGATGGAAATATAATTCATGATGAGGGAAAAGTAAACAATATTTTTAAAGATTTCTATAAAACTCTTTACACTCCACAAATAAATCCATCTAATAAGGATATTAATGAATTCTTGGAGAAAGTAACACTTCCTAAACTAGATATTAGTCAATCATCAAAACTAGACTCACCATTAACATCAGATGAGCTCCATGATGCAATTAAAAGCATGCCTAATAAGAAATCTCCAGGTCCTGATGGATATCCAGTAGAATTCTATAAAAAGTTCTGGGATATACTGGAACCGATATTTTATAGAGTGCTATTTGAGTCCGAAGAAAATGGTAGGCTACCAACACATATGAATTCAGCCAACATTAGTCTCTTATTAAAACCAGGCAAAGACCCAGTATTACCTACCAGTTATCGTCCAATCTCTCTTATTAATGTTGATGTTAAAATAATTTGTAAAGTCTTATCTAAAAGACTAGAGAAGATAACTCCTGTTATTATACATCCAGACCAAACCGGATTCATAAAAGGAAGACACTCAAACTCAAATACACGCAGATTATATAATATAATAGAGTATTCATATTTGAAAAATATTGAAACAGCTATTTTTTCATTAGATGCAGAAAAAGCATTTGATAGAGTTAATTGGAATTTCTTATTTGCTACCTTAAATAAATTTGGATTTGGGAATTACTTCATTAATTGGTTAAAAATATTATATAGTTCACCAACAGCGTGCGTCAGGACAAATAATCAATTATCTTCAAGCTTCTGTTTACAGAGGGGAACCAGGCAAGGTTGCCCACTTTCACCAGCATTATTTGCTATTTTTATTGAACCTTTAGCAGCAGCAATAAGGCAAAGTGCTGATATTAAAGGCATAAAGGGTAGAAACATAGAACATAAAATTAGTCTTTATGCTGACGATGTTTTGCTTTTTCTTGAGAACTCAGGAAACTCAATATCTAATGTTATCAAATTAATAAACTCGTTTTCAAAAGTTTCTGATTATTCTATAAACTGGACAAAGTCTACAGTTCTTCCAATAAATTGCGTGTTTAATAATTCTCTTAATGAAAAACTACAATCAGGAAACATTAAATATTTAGGTGTTAATATCTCTCCTAAATTGGAAGATTTAATAAAATTAAATCATATCCCACTATTAAAGAAAATTGAAGACGATCTTACTAGATGGAGATCTCTACCCATATCACTTATGGGAAGAGTTGCCTCAGTAAAAATGATGGTGCTGCCGAGAATAAATTATTTATTTACAATGATTCCAAATAAACCTTCAACTGAATGGTTTAAGTCACTAGACTCCTCTATATCTAAATTCCTTTGGAAAAATAAAACTCCACGTATTAGTTTAAAAACATTACAGAAATCTAAAGATACCGGAGGATTAGAACTTCCAAACTTTTATTACTATTATTTAGCCAACAGGTTAAAATATATATCAAAGTGGTTAAAACCGAATGCACTAGATGAAACTTGGATAGATATAGAACAAACTTTATGTAATGATATTAGGATTTCAGATCTACCATTTATCAGTACAGTTTTAAAAAGACATGTCTGCTTTAAGAGCATCAATATTAGCTCATCTCTGATGGCATGGTGGGAGTATCTGAAAATGACAAAGTCTTCACTTCTCCCATGTACACATACACCTCTCTGGAACAATCCTGACATTCAACAAGAAAATAATATGTTAAATTTCCCAGGTTGGAGAATGAAAGGAATTGATTGTCTGGAACACATATTTGAGGGCATAGACTTTATTCCATTTAATAAATTAATAATACAATATGACATTGATAATAAATATTTCCTACAATACCAACAAATTAAGTCAATTGTAAAAAAGAAATTTAAGCTTAAAAAAACATTGTTGGAAACACCAACATGTGTGTTAGAGTTTATTAATTTTCAACCACCTAAATTATTATCTAAAATATACAAAAAATTATCTAGAATCGATGACTCGATAGCACTACCTGTTGAAAAATGGGAGTCAGATTTATCAATAAACTTCGAACAAAAAATTTGGTCTCAAGTATGTTCAAATACTTTTAAATTGACTAGAATCTCCAATTTACAATTAATACAATATAAGGTTCTCTATAGAGTACATTATACAGGTCAGCGGATGTTTAAGATGGGCTTTACACCATCTAACAACTGCTCACAGTGCATAAGTAATATACCTGATGATTATATTCACGCACTCTGGTTCTGTCCACCCGTTCAGAGGTTCTGGGTACAGGTATGTGAAGACTTGTCTAAATGTTTGAAATTTAATATCCCACTCTCTCCATCTGTTTGCTTATTGGGTATCTTTGAAGATGTTATACTGGAAAAAAATACATCCTATATGCTTTTCACTGCCTTATGCATCGCAAAGAAAACCATACTCGTAAATTGGAAAAATAAAAATAATCTTAGCATTAATCAGTATAAAAATCTTCTGTTAGATCATATTAGTCTTGAAACAGCATCTGCCGACACATCGGATCAATCTATTTGGCATTCTTTGATCGGCTCCGTTACGTAGTGAGGGTGGGGGGTCTGGGATCTGGCCTTGTGGGGCATTGGGGCTGGTGGGGGGGGTTGGGGTTTGGGGCGCCGGGGGGTTGGGGCTGCTTGGGCGGGGAGGACCCTGTCTTCGACCTGGGGAGGACCGGGGGGTTCTGGGGGATGTCTGCTAGGGGCGGCATGCGGGCCCACGGGTGGTCGGTAGCGGCGGTCATGGGTCACCGGTCGGTGACCCGGCTGTGCTGGGGTGGTTTCGGGGCGGGTGCCGGGGCTTGGGACTCTGGGGGCGAGTCATCCCCGGGCTTGGACCTGGTGGGGATCGGGGGGTCTTGGGCTCTGGCGGGCGGGTCGCCGGGTTATGGGCTGGCTGGCGCTCTGGTGCCCGGCTCTGGCCGGGGGCCCTCGGCTCGCTGGTGGGTTGGGGGTTCATGTGCTGGGGGGTTGGGTGTCTGGGGGTGTGACTGGTGGCCAATGGGAGGGGGCGGGCAAACCCAGCCTGGGTGTCTAATGTGTTATATGTTCTGAAAGCTATTAATATGAAGGGTGGGTGTAGTATTTCTTCTGGGGTGGGGACCAAGTGGATGTCCTTGATGATGGTCTTGGACTATGCTTGGCCGGTGAGCGGGCCCTGGTTGGGGCCTGTTCTCAGTGCTTCCTGGCTCTGTCGGCGGTTGGGCGGGCGCTCTTGGTAGTGTCGTCCTTGTGGGCTGACTGCGGTTCGCAGGGGTCGTGGCGGCCCTGGTGGGTGTGGGCTGTTGGTTCTGCTTTGGCGGCCCTCGGGGCCGTGTCCCTCTCTGGTCTTGGCTCAATGGCCTGGCGGTCGGAGAGGTGTTTCCACTACCTCGCTCCTTGGGTGGACCTTGGCGAACTGGGGGGGGGTACGCAGGGTCAGCGGGGGAGCTGACTCGCTGTGGGAGCATTGTTCCTGCAGATATTTTCTCCCCATCCCTCACCACGCACCTCCGCCCTCTTCATCTTAAATTAATACATGTAGGGAATTTGAGTCTCGGGTGTGCTGCAATGGTTCTACATCTCTGTTGTACAGAGCACCTGGGACTCAATTTTATATACACTTTAGACATTCATTCATAAACATCTTCATAAAAGTCACATATAGGGAAGGAGTGAGCACATGGTTATGGGTGGCGGGATGACATCACTCTCGCCCCCATTCCTGTGCTCACTCAACATTATGCATTTAGACAATAAGGGCCTGGGTTAGAGTTGGAGTGGAGGGGAAACTGGTATAATGCCAGCCTTTGCTCCTTCTCTTTCCCTTTTAATTACACTTTAGAACAACACTCACCAACAGTACATTTGGGGACGGGGGTGTGTGTGTCGGGGTCTTGATTTGTTAATTTCGATTTTATTTATTTATGTATTTATTTATATATATATATTATTTATTTATTTTTCTCTTACCCCCCCTGGTTGCCTGGCGGACATTCTGGGGATGGGCTGTCAGGGGTTGTGCTGGGGTGTGGGGGGTTTCGGGGCCTGCGGGTTCGCCGTGGGCGGGGCTGGCAGTGCGCTCCCCCTGGGGCTGCTTGGACTCGGGTGTCCTGTCCTGTCGGCAGGGCGCGGGATGGGCCGGATCTTGGATATCTGCTACTCTCCACCCCTGAATGAATGGGCCTACCTCCTGGGTTTGGATGTGGGCTGCCCCACGCAGGGAGCAGGTACATGTCTTGGACCTAGGGGGTATAGAGTGTGCATCGGGATTATGAATGGAACATGTCGTTATTGTTTGTCTTTGTGTGACTGAGGGTGAGGATGAGGGTGGGTCTGAATGAGTATATCTGTGTATGAATGTTTAAGTGTCAGGCTGGGTTTTGGACTGCCCCCTCTCTGATACTTCCGAGGCTACTTAGTGTCGCGCTCCTGCCACGTGGCCCCCCCTGGTAGGTGTTCCCTTGCCTGCGGGCGTGCTTGGGGCCCTCACTATCTGGGGTTGGGCGCTTGGGCGTTTGTCGGCTCGGCCTGGTGGCTGCCTGGTGGGGCTCGTGCCCTCTGGTCCGGTCGGGTCTGGGCCCGAGGGGTGGGCGTCCCCGGTGCCCGGGCCTCGGTGACCGGCCCTGGGGCTACGTCGGCGCAGCGGGCTCCGGCGGGGGCCTGTGAATTTGTCGCGGGCGACACCGGGGGGTCATTGTATGTGGTCGCTGGTAGGGGTTCGTCCGGTTCTTCCCCTTGGTAGGATCTGGGGAGTGGGCTAGTGGCTCGTCCTGTTCGGGCAGTCCTGGGGACTCTGGGCTCGGGGTCCTTCCTGGGGTCTTGGGCTTTGATCGCTCCTTCGTCTGCCTCGGGCTTTGGGGGGACGGATCTCTGATGCTTCACAGTCGCTACTAAATGTTCTATTGGAGGAACCTTATACACTTATGCATGCTCACAACCACACACAAATGGATGCAGGGATGTATATATATATATATATATATATATATATATATATATATATATATATATATATATATATATATATATATATATATATTATATATATATATATGCAGATATGTAGATGGGTATATAAATGAATATAAAAGTATATGTATGTATACTACTGTATATATATATCTGTAGATATGTAGATGGGTATATATATAAATGAATATAAAAGTATATGTATGTATACTACTGTATATATATATTTGTAGATATGGGTATGTGTATTTATAGAATTCTACTGCAAGCTCATGAATATTATTAGTCTTTATGCATGTATGTTCCATTGTTGTGTTCTGTCATGTGCTTTGCAGGATTGTGGACGGAGGTTGGGTGTGTTTGCCTTGTGCTCTTTTGGTTGATAATTGTTGATATGTTGCCTTACTTTCTCTTTTCTTTCTTTCTCTCTTAAAAAAAAAAAATATTGGAGTGAGAGGATGGCTAAAAGGTGTGAAGGGAGGCCATCTATAAATGAAAAAAAAAAAAAAATTATAACGCACTTTTCATTAATGAAAATCTCAAAATTTCAAAAGAAATATTCGTGCCTTTCTATCTAAGTATGGCCTGTGCGATGTATGGCGTTTTTTACACCCAGCTGAGAGAGAATATTCTTTTTTTTCTCATGTTCATCATTCATACTCGAGGATCGATTACTTTTTCATGGACAACAAACTTCTTCCCTCTGTCCGTGGCTGTGACTACCACAGTATTGTCATCTCA
>JBBPBX010023201.1:5638-24106 GCA_038048925.1 Garcialebias charrua | reverse complement strand
GGTGGGGGTGACGGGGGCAGGTGCCTACCCTGACTAAGGCATGGAACTGCCCTTAGGCTAGGGCTAATGGTATTGGCTGAGCTTACTTTAAGCAGCTCTTTCCTAATGGCCAACTATGAGTGTGCCACAGGATAGACAGGTATTGATTGTTTCAAATGCTCTTGAGTTGACAAGAACTGAAAGTCCCTCAAGCATATACAATCTTGCAGCAAATTATGTCACATGGAAAGGTGATTAAAAACAGAAGCTTGAGGCAGGCACACTCATTAAAAGTGTATATGATATCTCTCTTGTTGTCCTTGCATCGCTCTGTCCTTTTTTGCGTTTTCTCTATTCTGTCAAAGCTTTGGTGTCTCTTGTGTTTCTGTGCGTCTTCAGTTTTTCTGAGTGAGAAATGTCTGTTTATGCGTCGCAAAATCCTAACAACACAGCCTTCAAATGCTGTTTTTTTATCACGCAGAGAAGAAGAAAAAAATGCATTGACGATTGAACCTACGTTGCATCAGTCAAAAATAATGCACAAACTCTAGTTATGCATTTCATCAGCGGCGTAATTGTCATTTGAGCAGAGTTAAATGGTCTAGCACTTACTCAAAATTATAAGTACAGGTGTGATGCTTTTATTCGCTTTTAAAAAGGTGCACAGTACGAGTTTCGGATACAGAGAACAATGCCATATATTTGCTTTGTTGTCATGCCCCCCCTTCTTCATACACACATACAAAAAATGCTGTGTACAAGATTTTCTCTTATTCACAAGGGGCGCTTTCTAGACTGCTTGAGGCATCTGCTTTGATTGCATAATTCCCAAGAGATGAGCAACACAAAACAAAAATACTGACTGAATTCATACTTATAATATACCGAACAAATAACATACCAGCTCCACTCTTCAAAAACCATAGTTCTCTAAAGAAAAGAAATCGGAGAGTAAATTCAAAGTTGAAAGCTTGGCTGTTTCACCGTGAGTGCAAGGATGGGGGTGACAGATGAAACAAACTTTTTTGTTCTTGGCTCAGAATGTGCAGGATCACTAAAACAAATAGGCCATAGCATGCACATTTATGTATACTTTAACGTAAGTGGCTCATATCAGAGACCATTTCAAGCCCTGACTTGTGTAAATTCTGCAAGAAAGGCTGGTAAGGAAATGTTTTAAAATGTCAAGGTAGTACAACAGGTCCCCCACGTCATCTGGTGACTTACCAAGTGCAACATGATAGTTTCAAGTGAAGCAAACAGAGTTAAAGAAATGAACGTTAAATGAAATGACAGACCCTTTCCCACGGAAAAACTAAGAAAAAAAAAAGGGGGGAAAAGATTTCTGCATCCGAATGATACGATTGCACCCAAAGCTCACAGTTTTCTTCCCTTTCGATTAAATGCTCTTTCTCTGGCTGTTTGTGCTTTACAGTGGAGTGTGCTACATCGCTACTTTCTTCTCTACAGGGGCCCCTGGGCTCCCCAAGCAATAGGAGTAAATTAGAGTGCACCTGTTCCAGCTCCAAGATAAGCCATCTCCAGAGGATTTCCTCTGAGTAAAATGAAGTGAGTGAAGAATAAACAGAATATCACAGCATTACTCCGCCAAGGTGAAGTTGCTGCTGCTCTGGGAACACGGTTCGTTTTGCACAACACCCAGCAAAATATCCTCTATAAACCTCTGGATGCAAGACTGTAGGAATGGTCTCTGCTCACAGCGGAGAGAATAGGCGCTGCTCTTTTGTGCTCCGACCAAGGCAGCGAGTCTGCTTCTCAACTGTATCTACCGTATTTTCTGGTGTATAGGTCGCACCGGTGTATAGGTCGCATTGTCCAATTATCACCAATAGATTGGAAAAATCCCTATACTGTATAGGTCACACCTACGTTTAGCTCTGCTGCAAATGTCTGCCACAGGAGCACACAACAAGGCTTTTAAGAAGATTAACACTTAAAAACAATTATTTGTTTGACAAAAATTATGGCAAATATGTGTCTGAGCTGAACTTTTCCTTAATAAATGAACGTAATTGTGAAATGAGCTGTATTTAAAAATTTGTTTTGCCGAAAGTGATAACAAGCCATAAGGTTGCACCGGTGTATAGGTCGCAGGCCTTGAAAAAAAACAAACATAAAAAGGTGCGACCTATACACCGGAAAATACGGTACTCACAACCTTGACTTGAAATACTGTTATTTGTGGTCTGGGTTTTGTGGTTTTGTTTCCAGCGTGTTTTGACTCCGTGTCAACACATCTGCGATAGTCAAACATCAAACCACATACTTCCCCTCTCTTTTTGTTATTTGATCAATTTTTGTAATGCTGCCAAACATTTTGGAAAGTATCTAATTAACTCCAACAACAAAAAAAAGTGTCAGTACATTTCTCTCTTCCTCTCATGAGCATAGTTAAGTTACCGCGCGTGTATGTTTCTTGGAAGGAATAAAAGATGTAACCCCAGTGTGGTGCCCAAAGACCACTGACCGTAAATGTCTAGAATGCAAAACTCACCCAGTTGGTTTACACATAAAAGGCATGGATAATTAGAGGAAAAATGTAATTCATCATACGTTTGATAATCAGTGAGATTTGGTCTCGTATCTGCACCAGGGCATTCAAATAACCCCCCCTACTATTAGCACCCCACTCTGCCTCACAACAGTAGTCTGTTTTGCCCTCCCTTTGTTCCCCTACAACACATTATCATTATTGTGGCTAATTGCATGGTTTGCCTTGAAGTCTTGCTGGAGACTCGTGATCTGGGGTTGAAACGTGGACGGGGATCCAGTCTTCTCCACAGCTTGCTTTACTCCACTAATTGCCGCTACCACAGGATAAGGCGTGCTCCTCGCTGCGGCCAGCCGGACAAAGATGGAACAAGCAAGGGCTGGACTGGGTGAGGAGGGGGCTTCTATCACACAAGGGTGGTAAGATGTGGGAGGGAGAGCAAAGGGTGGCGTAACTGACGTGGGATGGGTAGGCCAGATTGGGGAGGGAAAGGATAGCAGTTGGGGGTAAGCATGAGGGATGGAACCAGCGTTAGATGTAGGTCAGCAGGAGTGGAGTACCCTAAAGATTACAGTTGGTTAGTGCGACCCCTCTCTGACAAGATCTGAGCCCCTGCTCCCAGCAAAGGTGGACCCTGGCATTTGGGGAACCAAGCTATTAGTGAGGCTAATAAAGCCCAAGCAGAAAGTTTTCAACCTGCAGTGGCCTGGAGACACTGTCCTGCTCCAAATGTCCAATGCTGGAGATTTCCTAACGTTATCCCAAATTGATTAAAACAGTCTCTACATAACAGGAAATAAAGCCGTTAAAGGTGCAGTCTGCGGTTTCTGTAGAACGCAGCACTTGGAAAAATTTTCAACAGGGAAAGCATTCTGATCCCTCCCCCTTGCTCTCGCTGAAATTCAGCTCAGCCTCCTTAGCTCCGCCTCCACTGCATGTCCTGTCTCAACCGCTGCGATCTTCTGTGTTTATATGTTAATAAAACGTTCTAAAAAATAAAATAAAAGCAGGGAGCGCTGGTCCAGCACACTAGAACACCAGCAAATCTGCAGAGCCTCGCGCAGCCACGTTGAACCCGAGTTTAATTCGCTCGTGACTAATTCATTCATTTCCTCATTGTTTCAGTCATGGAGTCAGCGGAGGAGGAAGCGATCACTTGACTTTTGGCAACAAAAAAAAAACAAAAGAAAAGTCCAGATCAGGGATGAAGAAGGGGAATTTAATACATTTGTGTCACATACAAAACAGTCTGCATCGCTTTGCAATCCTTTGAACGAGAACGTGCGCGGCCGCTGGGGCTGGGACAGGCGGGGGCGTGGGTTAGGGGCGTGAGAAGCTCTGTTTTTATTGGCTGGTTAAAAACTCTGTTTTTATTGGCTGGTTAAAAACTCTGTTTTTATTGGCTGGTTAAAAACTCTGTTTTTATTGGCTGGTTAACGGCGGGTCACTGTGGGTTTTTAGAAATGCTTTTAGTAACACCTGGAGAAGCAAGGGGACTATAGTTTTTTCAAAGATTACTTTGTCTAACATCAGTCTGTCAGGAGATAGTGACAGAGTGAAGAAATATGTTAAAAATATATTTTTTAGAAAACTTACAGACTGCACTTTTAAGCTACAAAGGGTTGTAAAATGTATTTAGGCAGACACTGATTGCCCTTTTGGAGCCTCTCCCACTGACTGTATTTTTTACGAGCACCTCTTTTTATTAGCATTGTTTATTAAAGAAGTGCAATTTGAAAGGCAAGTTCACCCAAGTCTAAAAATCGGAAATTTTTTGTGAGCTCTGATAGTTTCCAAAGTCATTCGGGATTGCTAGTTTTACGCCGCCGTATCGTCTTCTGACTTCAAAATGAGTCACGGCTCCCTGATGTGGCTTTAGAAAAGGAAACGGAATCATACGCATAACTTGCGACAAAGCCTCCGTCACCTAACACAAGATCTCATTCTGTCTGTGTAAGAACTTTACGAGGTCTATCCCAGAAAAAACAAAACAATAAATACACTCCTTTCATAAAAAAGCCATTTGATTTTGTTCAAGAGGTGTTTTCATGACCAAACAAAGGAAAGGGTGTCATTAATGGTATCTATTATGGACTAGAGCCTCTTAGTACAACAAAAGGATCTCTAAAATATGAAGTGAAAAGCTACCCAAGATGAAGCTGGTAAAGAAACAAGTGAGGAAGAGCCTATTTCCACAACACAAACAGATTTCCTGGCCTTTAGCAGTCTCTTACTGGGATACTTTGAGACATATCCATCAAAACACAGCTGTATTCATTCATATTTCATACCTCCTCCTTCTCCCAGTGCTTTAACACTGTTCTTTGATCAAAGAGGAGAAGTCGGATCACAACAGGAAGGTTCCCTGCCAGCCATGAAGGAGAAGGAAGGCCAATCCACTACTGTACACGTTACCGTATAGCTGTTCGTCAACTCTTCTCTTACAAGAAAAACAAAAAGAATTTAAAATTAATGGATGCCTTGAAACGGCAAAACAAAGAGGAAACAAAAGACTATTCATAGATTTTTTTTCCCACAACCGTGTAACTTCAAGACAAATGTAAAGCACTTTTGCTTAATGATTATTATTTTAAGTCTATCTTAGTGAGTCAGAATGCAGATATATATATTTTTTACCAGAGTTTGACGTTAATGATTGAAGCTTTTGTTGGATTTAAACAGTTTCAGTAACTTAAGTGATGGAATTGCTGGGAGACCGGTGCGCTGGAGTGGATTCAAAACACACAGCTCAAGAGTGTCACCATGTGGAGATGAGAAGATACGGCAAAAGAGGAACAGAGCATCTGTTCGAACAAATCTAACTTAGAACAACACCATCTCTAGAAAAACATCCATCCAACCATCCATTTTCTTTTCCCCCTTCTTTCCTGGCCATGGGTAGCTGGTGCATATCCCCAGCAGTCACTGTGAAGAGAGGTGTGGTGCACCCTTGCAATACATACAACATACTGGTACACCCTTGCTTGCAAGTCCACCACAGAGACAACCAAGACATTCAACTATTCACTTTTTAACCCACACCACCATTTTTATTTGGAGTTAAGATAAACCTAACATTAATGTTTTGGTCTTTGGGGTGAAATTGGAATAAAAAAAAAAAACAGGGAGAACACGTAAAGGCCTCTGAGAGGTGATCCTCTGCCACTATCACTGATTGGAAACAGCTGTAACCACTGCACCAACAGACGGCTCAAAGTTGCAATGTTTTCATTTTTGTCACTCTTCTGTAGATTTGCGAGGTGTATTTATTGTCCACAGCTTATGTTAAACCCTCAACCTGTCCGTTTACCTTCCATCTAAACTATCAATTCCAAGACACTGCGCTTCCAAAGATCCCTTCAGTAAGACTGAGGGAGGGGGAGAAAAAAAACTGTTTGAAGACCTCCCTGACATTTAGACTCTCTCTGAAGATGACTTTGCCTTCTACTACTGCCTGCGGGAACACAGTAAGACCCACACTTAACTTCAATTGAAATGCAGCGCCAGATTCCTCCAGGGGAAATTACCATAATAAGAGTCACAACATGCACCTGGAAAATGACTTTATTACAATTGCCGCTTCCAATAAAAGTTTCTTCTGACCCACTGGAAACACAAACAATGCAAAGAGCATTACGGCGATGAAATGAAAACTATTTTACGCACGTGATGGAATACTCATTCGAAGGGAGAGGGTGTGAGGATGCACATCTGCTTGGACGTGCTTGATTGGCATGTTGCGCTGTAGCCTTGGATGGAGGAGCTCTGAGACCCCTTTTCCTAGAGCTATTATCCAAATATGTTCTGTTTTTTTCTTCAAGTAAATGATTAGCACACACACACATAAATCAAAGTATCAAAAATGCATTGGCCCTCATAATTGAAATCCCTCTGAGCAAGGACATGTAACAATGGGCCATTCTCAGCTTCCTGTCCTTTCCCTTTCTATGCCAATGGACATGACCTCCACGATTTTTTTTTTTTACAATGGGACATCTAAGCACAAGCGCTTGGCTTCTCTCCACCGCGACTCCATGCAGTGAGGTTGCTTTCATCTTTGTTGTTATATTTAAGGATGACATCCTAGCCTGTCGGCCTCCACCATTGTTTCCAGCGTGATTATTTTCTATCCGTTGTTTAGCCCCAGTTGCGGCTCTTTGATGAAAAGGTCGCCACTCAATTGGAAAACAGTCATTAAAATGCGGTTGGTACTATTCACCGGTGCGCATGGGGGAACCAACTCAACTGAGCTGGTTAATCAAAAGTTAATTATATAATTTTCATGCAGATGAGGGAAACATTCAAATGAATCCCAACTCTACAATCATTACAAAAAATAAATAAAGAAATAATTCTAAAAGGCTATAAAATGTTCAGGGACCAAGAGGCTGTAAACAATATGAAGTTTAATTTGAGGTAAACAAAGTGAATATCCACCAGGGGGTCTGGGAAGGAGAAAGTGAGGTTAAATCAAATTTGGAAACACAGATACCAGCAGGTTTTGTTGTCCTGATATACGTGCAATTAGGCAGGTCCTTGATGAGGGAGAAAGTTGGCTTTAACAACAAACGCTTACGTTGTTTTTTTAAAGGGAATTTATGGGATTTTGTGCTTTTATCTGTAAACATTAATTATTTTCAGCAAAGTGTACCAAATTGAATTAAAACCATATTTTAAAACAGGTTGTTAAGGCATAATTATCCTTTTATGAAAGCGTTATAAAATTATTGAACACCCTGCAAAGGCAAGTTGCGCCTTTCAAAAGAAAATGCCCTGGACAACAATTTCCCATCGAACTTTTGAAAAGAGGGTAAAGCCGAACGTTAACACTTTCAATATAAATGCGTCTTTCCTCATCAAATAAAATGATTGTGTTATGGAAATTAGAAGCGTGACTATTAAAGCAACGAAGCGAAGTATCGCAAATGAACACGTATTGTTCTGGAAGTGCGCTGGAATGTGGTTTAATTTCTCTTTAATTCTACGTGCTCTTATAATGTTAACCTTTTCCCAGTTGTGCCAGCAAGTTTGAGTTCATTGGTGTGCATTACAGCCACGCTCTAACAATGCGGGGCCTCCCAGGTGTCAGCACAGTTCATGAATCCTGGCCCCTCATGCACCAGGCGATTAGTATGGTGCTCCGTCTGTGGGGTTTTACCACAAAATGAGTTCTCTTTAAAACAAATGCCCCCTGCTGATTCTTCTTCTTTCCTGATATGAAATTCCAATTTTTATAATGAACGCCAATTTCATACACAGAGAGGAGGGGGAAAACCATAAAGTTATGCACTTTTTTTGTCTTGTTTTGGATGATTGCAGTTCCTCTAAATTAAGAAAAGAGCAGTTCTGGTTGTTGCAAGCAGAAACAGGTTTGATGTTTTTGTTGTTGTTGTTCAATCAACAGTCAGACAAGTGAGCGCAGAAATCGGCAGGTGTAATTGTCTACATTGCATATTCACATGACTGGCGTGGCAGAAAATGGAATTACCAAAAGTGTAGCAAATTCAATTAGATCATTGATTTCTAATAAATTACCCTAATCAGCAGCTGTTGCCATGCTAAGACAGTTGTGTCATAAGTTTGTCATGCTTGTCGGTCGTGGCTGCATGCCAAAGGCAATTTCGTCTATTTAAAATCTCTTTAAAAAAATGAAAAAATTGTTCTAAGATCAGACCGTTAAGTTGAATGAATCACCTTTCAAATTAAATAAAACATTGTGACGAGGATGGGATCAAATATTTATTACAATTTTCAGTGGAGTCAAGGGTTAAAGGCATGCATCCATAGTGTTGATAACAGTACAGTCCATCTTCTTTTTGTTGTTGTCCCGTGTTCATTCCTGAGCCTTTTTCCAAACTTTCCAGTCAAAATTACTGGAATCCTCATTCATCTGAAGAAATTCAAACGAGACGTTAAGTCATCATTTATTACTCATATTGGAAGATTTGGGGGGGAACATCTTTAATAAAAAATTCAAGCACACAAGATTACTAACAAAGCCATCGCACCAACATTACAGCTGCCACCAGTGTCCAACAGATAAAAATTAATCATGCACACAATCAGTCATGCAAAAGCAGAAAAATAAAAACGGTTTGTATATTGTCATTGCCGTTTTGGAACACAGTGGTTGCAGCGGCACCGCTTACATTAATATTGTACAGTTGTAGAAAACATTGTTCATAAATTATGTATAATAAGCACTTACGTTGTATGGCCTAGGTCTCTCTAGGGTTCGGGCACTCGCCTCTTCGGGATAAGACACCACTCCTCCTGTGCCCATCATCTAAAAGCAACAAGAGACAGTAAAGGGGAACAAAAACACACAATTTGAATACATTTCTTTAGCTCCAACGTTCTTAATCGGGTGTCATAAAACAAATCCATGAGGCTTTTTCTGCTAAAATGTACCTTTAATTCAATAAAGTGAGCACATTTCCTGTAACTGAAACTTCTCATGAAATAATCGCTCACCCTGATGGTCGCCTCGAGCTCTCCCACGCTTCTCTTTCCACCTGGTAGCCATCCATAGGACCAGTGCTGGCACAGAGTGACCTGGGCCACCAGTGCCAACAACAACACCTGCACCACAACTCTGCCGTTCGCCTTCATTAAAACTGCAGGGGAAGCCAAATATGGAATAATAAAAAACACTAATGTCACACCAGCTCTCTAACAGTTCCCAGATCCAGAGTTGCACGACGCAAAGCACCGACCATTAACAAACAATAGACTGTAATTAATAAGGCTAATTCTGATGGTTTAACAAAGTTCAGTGAAGACTCTTTCACCTCTGTGTTTGCCTGGTTAGCATGTGTTGCATTAGCCAGACGGGGATTTTATAGTTGTTGCACAAGGCTGCTGTCAGGATTATAATCCCCTTTTTGCAGGTGTGACACATTTACGGACTAATGGGACACAAAACACAACTAATGGAGCTGGCTAAGTGCTCAGATATGCTGACATCACTTGGAGGGTTCAAGCAGCATTAAATATATATTACAAAACATGTTTGTGTTGATGTATTGGATGCATCAGTGTAGTGGTACTCAAAAAATAAAAAAGACATTTGGATGACTCTATTAATCTCCATTTATATTTTATTGAATACTGCTTTTAGCAAAGAGTTGTTCAGAATCTGCAGATAGAAAAATGCAGAAACATCACAGAAAGAAGACGCGCTTGCGTTAGTCATGTTTGCTGTAAGGCTTTACTGTTGTTGCCCTTATTTATTTATTTAGCATAAGAAAAGACGAATGTCAAAAATGCAGTTATGATGAATGATCACAACAGATATTTATGTACACTAAAAACATGATCTGTGAGTCCAAGATGAACCAGTCTTACAAATGTTTTAGAGGCACGAACGCAGAAAGATGTTCAAATCAACTTTGAACTCTTATGTCTAATTCTGCAAAAATATAAACACAGACTTTTCTAAAATACTTTTACGCAACAATTAAATATGAATGAGTTATGCATTATTATACAATAATCCCTGTGAATTGGTTTTATGACAATTTCCTTCAAAAATCCCAGAAATGTTTAGTCCTTTAAATCAAGACACACACAATTTGAGCTAAAAGGGAAGAAGAAGAAACATCAAGGTGTCCAAACAAATTTCTACAGAGATTATTTGGATTTTAAACCCACTTACAGGTTGTCCCCGACTTAAAATGTCATCGACATACGAGGTTCCGGACTTACGAGCGGACTAACGAACAGTAAAGTTGTACAGAAAATACAGCACTGGTATGTGTTTTTAGATGAAAGTGTGTTAGCTAACCGTTTGTAAACAAAGTTCTGTGCATGTTTATGAACCAGTATGTATGTTCGTGTTGAAAAACTGGTGTTCGTAGTAGCGCTAGCATACATTTTCCGACTTACGACCAAAAATCCGTACTTACGAGCGACACGTGTTTCAGGTTCCGACTCACGAATTTTCGTCTTACGAGCGACTCGTAGGAACGGAACTCGCTCGTAAGTCGGGGACCACCTGTATTTGCAAAACGTCAAATTAGATATAATATTAAAAATATGTACTTAATTGATAATCAATAAATTGATCCACCATTCTAAAACAATACATTCTTTCTAATGCTTTTGTGAGATTCAAACAAAAACACAGTAAATATCTGGCTTATCATTTTTAAATGTGTCACTTTGTGACAAGGTTTCCTGATCAGAGCTACGTCTAATCGATATGGCACTAGCTTCCACTATATGCAGTTAAACTGTATGAAAATTATAGAAAAAGCTGAGCATGACTGAAATAATATATTTAAATATGATGAAATGTTATTTTCCTGCCTGTTTTAATGTGAGCTGATGGCGTGTTGCTGCCTCTTTTCCGTTAGTACCATTAGTACCGGTACAGCACGGTATGAGCTGTGTTTCCATTATACTTTCAGTTATGGTTCTAGTGGGCGGGTTCAGCTCCTGCAGGTCGGCAGCTCGTATGCTCCTCTGTGGTGACCAGCGGAGCTCGGAGCCCACAGGATCTTGCATGGCCAGGGGGCGCCCCGGCCTTGTGGTCTCCTACGGGTCGGCAGCACGGATGATCTTCCGCGGTGACCGGTGAAGCTGGAGAGATGACACCCTGCCCTGCCTGAGGGGGCTCTGAGGCTCCGCGGGAAAGGACCGGGGGGACCGGCGGAGCTCCATCTAGCTCACTCTGAATTTTGTTGTCGGTCACCACGCACAAAAAAAACGCCTGCACTTCAGCATTAGACCACGGTGTTGTCATTACAGGTAGTCCCCGACTTACGAACGAGTTCCGGACCTACGGGTAAGTCGAAAATAACGTAAGTCGGATCACATACAAATTATTATTATTTCTTTTAATAAATAAATAAATGTACAGTACTGTACAGTTACCAAGCACTTAGCCTATCCTAACACAGTTTTTAAAGATGAAGGAGTGAGTTGAATTGTCTCCCTTTCACATAAAGGGAGCTAGATTATGGGGCCGAGATGGTGTAGAGGCAGGGCAGCCGGCTCAGGACCGGAAGGTCCCGGGTTTGATCCCCGGTCACTGCATACCTCGTTGTTTCCCTGGGCAAGACACGTAACCCCGAGTTGCTCCCGGTAGGACTGGTTGGCGCCTTGCATGGCAGGCTACCGCTACCGGTGTATGAATGTGTGTATGAATGGGTGGATGGCTGGTACTGTGACGTGCTTTGGGGCCCCTCATAGGGGGATGGAAAGCGCTATATAAGTAAGCTCCATTTACCATTTAGCTCCCTTTATGTGAATGGAGCCTGCTAGGGAGGAGGGAGACAATTCAACTCACTCCTTCATCTTTAAAAACTGTGTTATGATAGGCTAAGTGCTTGGTAACTGTACAGTACTGTACATTTATTTATTTATTTTTTAAAAAAATCATGAGATGCGTGACGTAAGTCCGAAACGTCGTAAGTCGAGGGCGTCGTAAGTCGAGGACTACCTGTATTGTTTTTAAAATCTTTTAAACAGGTTCAGTCGCTCGTCGAGTTCATTATTGCAAATGGCGGATCAGGTTGTTGTGAAAGTTTCTCAATCAACCAGTGACTCCGCGCCCTGACCAATCAGTGACTGACAGTGTTCTGACGTCATGGTTTTAAAAAAAAAATTATTATTCAACCTTTATTTATACAGGTTAATCCCGGTAGTAGTTGTAGTTTTAGGGCCCGTTGGGCCCAGTTGGAACCTCAGAGATAAAGGGACTGAAAAAGGGACCGGTTCCACGAACTGTTGCTGGTGGAAAAGCCTTGGAACCATGCCGAGTCAAACCATGCTGTACCATTACTAATGGAAAAGGGCCATTAAGTTAGGCACCAATCCAGCAATGCCACAGGCAAAAAAAAAAAAAGGTACCTATTCTGAATAAAACTTCAACAGGCACCAGCTGTCAAATTAGTTCGAAAAAAAAAACAAAGTATATAATAAAAATAAATAAATAAAAAGAAAGCAAGAAGTGAAGTAATATACATAAACGAACAGAAATAAATATGTATGAACATAGATCATAAATAATATTCACACATTAGAAATAAATCATCTTACATGCACGATCTAACAATTCCAATGAAAAAATAAAAATTGCTCAACACTACATATCATACAAACTCTTCTGTATTTCACATGGCACACGCTTTTTAGTCCTGCAGTGAAGTTCAAAATGTAAAAAGGCTTTAGAAAACAACAAAATGCATTTGCACAGAAACGTCCCTTGATGAGTTTTATTTAAAGTTGGCGTAGTCTGAGAAAATGTCAATAAAGTCCTGGACCACTCTGTAGCAGAAGTCGTACTGCTCCTGGAAGGAAAAGCAAAAGGAGAAGCATGAGCATGTGACCGAGCAGAAACTATTCCGAACAACACGAACAGGATGATGATTTCTTCTTTTTGCTCTCACCATGGTTTGAACCATGTGTGGCCTCTGCATACGTAAACTTTTTACAGTCTGAAAAACATCCAGGAGGCCTTCAGCTTTTACTCTTTCCAGAATGTTGCTGAGAGCAATAAAAGTCCCGGTCCGGCCCGCACCAGCGCTAAAGGCAAAACCAAGAGAAATATTAGCGGCCGCGTAACAAAATACACAGTAAAAGATCTATCAAAACTGTGAACTGTCACAAAACTGCAGAAAAATCACCTAGAAATGCTTTAAATTCATTTACAGAGCTGCTGCTCATCTAATGTGAGCACATCTGTTTGTATTCAACCTAAAAAGTTAGCAAGAGTAAAGGTGACCTTTGTGTAATGGCTCTTGTAATTATCCTCACTTAAAGAGAAGCTAATCCAAACGCTAACACTAATCAGTTTGGAAGCTCGGTGTTTGACTGAGTCAATGTTTACAATGACGGTGGGATGAAGAGAAAGTGCACGAGAGAGAGAGAGAGAGCGAGAGAGCGAGATGCGCGATTCGGAAGAGAAAGTGTAGAAAAGACGTTAGGGATTGCATTGGGTTAGCCCCATTCCCCTGAGATGGAGAAAAAAGCTTTAAAAAGCCCTCCTAGACAAGCGGTGATGAAGGAATAGAAGCAAGTGATGACACCATTTCCTGTCGTTAGCTCATCTTATCAGATTAATCATGGTGGGAGTCAGAGGAGATTTCACTTTGAGAGGTTTTAATTGACTGTGAATCAGTGGATTGGATCAATCCCATCGGGGCGTGCTGCTTTAGAATCACTTCACCTGAAGCTAGGTTCTGATCAAAGCTTTCACAGCTAAGTCTTTATAAGGGATCACATAAGTGGTTTAGGGGTTGAATGCTGGGACTACTGAGGAAATGTACACATTATTGTAACATACATTTGCAGGGAGAAAGTATACATCTATAAAATTGGAAATACAGATAATAAAAAGGGCAGGATGATGGAAAAGCACGAGTAGATGTAGATGCATCGTTGTCCCACTGAAGGCCCTCACCTGCAGTGTACCACTATGGGACGGTTTCCAGACTGCTGCTGCTGCCTCTGAACCGCGGCAATGATGTCAATCATCCCCCGTCCCTCGCCGGGTGTCCCGATCTCAGGCCACCCGTGGAAGTGGAAGTGGCGAACGTGTCGCGACTGCTTTTCCTGATGAGATTAGCAAATTGAAGCATTAGTTTCTAACATGATGGACAAATATTAAATCAAGATAGATGAAAGAAAATTAGGGGAACTGTTAAGCATGAATTAGATTATATTTATATTAATAGTCTATAATAGACACACACAAAAACCCCACTCTGATTGATATGTCACATTACGCACGTGTTTGCAGGTGAGCACCAGATCTCTGCGAGTGATGGTTTCACACTGTGTGTCTCCAGTCAGCTCCAGTGTGAAATCTCCAAATGTTGCACTGCCCTCTGATGGCCAATACTGGAAACACTTTTCCTGATGGGGAAAGGTGGAATGGAAATCAACTTGGCTATTTGACTGATATCCGCACAGCTTTCGGCATCACGTTTACCATATTTTCTGGTGTATAGGTCGCACCGGTGTATAGGTCGCATTGTCCAATTATCACCAATAAATTGGAAAAATCCCTAGATAGGTCTCACTGGTGTATAGGTCGCACCTACGTTTAGCTCTGCTGCAAATGTCTGCCACAGGAGCGCACAGCAAGGCTTTTAAGAAGATTAACACTTAAAAACAATTATTTGTTTGATAAAAATTATAGCAAATATATGTCTGAGCTGAACTTTTCCTTAATAAATGAACGTAATTGTGAAATGAGCTGGATTTAAAAATTTGTTTCGCCGAAAGTGATAACAAGCCATATACAGGTAGTCCCCGATTTACGAGCGCTCTGATCTGCGAGGTTCCAGACTTACGAGCTGCGAATTTTTGGAAAAAACGAAAAAAATACTGAGTTTTCATGTGTTTTTTCACCACAGTTAGTTAGATAAGCATATGAACACGTTTCCGATCATTTTTATGCACTCATAAGCAGTTTTTGGATGAAAATAGAGTGTTTGTAGTCGCGCTAGCGAAAACCGTTCCAATTTACGAGCGAAATTCCGGATTTACGAGAGAAATGGCGGCCGTTCCAAATTACGAGATTTCCGGTTTACGAGCGCCTCGTTGTAACGGATCTCGCTCGTAAATCGGGGACTACCTGTATAGGATAGGTTGCACCGGTGTATAGGTCGCACCTGAGTATATGTCGCAGGCCTTGAAAAAACCATAAAAAGGTGCAACCTATACACCGGAAAATACGGCAAAATGTGCAATTAAAACAACGGAAAACAGAAATGCGTGCAGAAATCGTTCAAAAACAACAAGAAAGTGAAACAAAACAATCATAAGTGGTTATTTAATGGTGCAGATCTGCATCTCAACCAGTACCTGCTCCTTCTCTTTGAGCTCGGTGAGCATAACGATTGAGTGACACCTCCACTCCCACACCATCCTCCAGAAGTCCTCCACTGTGTGAGACAGCGGGCCCTGGGTTGCGATAAAATAGTCCTTCTGCCGGTAGCCCTAGAGGGCAGATCATCCAGTAAACAACACTTGAGAGTGCAGCAAACATCATATTTTGCATTGCTTGTAAAGGAAACAATGAGCTTTATTTATACTTCTATGGGAAATCTATAGAAGAGTTCAACGGGGAGAGCTTACATCAATAAAGGAGGCATTGATGTAGTCTGTAAACTCCTGTCCTCTTTTCACTGAGAGGATTACTCGGTTGAAATCGTCTGCGAAGGGAAAAGAAAAAGAAACTTTTCACAAGTGATGTCGAAAAGAATCAAATGGTTGAATAAGCTGATGGGAACAAAATATCCATATTAAAACCAAACTATGTATTTTGGAGTAAATAGTTGCAATTTTGCTACCTTAAAAGAGACCAACCTTATTTTAAACGTCATTAATCTCAGTGACATGAACTTCAGACAGATGTGTACGGCGTCTATAAAACCACCGGGTACTTTGATGTTACTTGATGTATTCTGAAAGCTGTTCAGTGCAGAACAGATCTTACATGGAATAATCTGAAGCACACGGTTCTTCCTCATGTTGGCTGGAAGGTTCCCAGTCCTCATGTTCTCTTTCATTATTCGAACGTTGGTCAGCTTCTAACAGGGAGACAAATGAAACCAGATTACCATAAAACAAACAGTGTGTTTTAATCTGGAGGTGGGGGATTTTAAAGTACAAACAGTGTGTTTTAATCTGGAGGTGGGGGATTTTTAAAGTACCGTATTTTCCGGCGTATAAGTAGCAGATTTTTTTATTTATTGGTCGTATCTTTGCCAGTCCTGTGACGTAGTTGTCGAAGCGACTTGTATATGTTTTTTATCCATATTCATAACACAATTAATGCTTGAAATGTTCAGTCTTACAGACATGAACCAGTAAACATTACCATTTGCAGCTGCTAGAAGTGTGAGAGGATAGGCTTTTAACAATTATTGCTACCCCCCCCCCCCCCACACACACACACACACAAACATTCACTTAGAGGCAACTGAGAAAAAAACTTAACACAAGTAAAATGCCCTCAAATAGAAAATCCTATTTTGCAGATTGCAAACAGGTAATAAAATATGAAGCCCGAAACGGTAATCGAGCAGCAGAAAGAAAGTTACTAAACGGGTGGGATCCATGCAGTCTACCTGGGGGAATTCAACCCATCTGAAGGGATGGTCGTACAGCGGTGGAAGATCACACCTTGCGGGTAACCTTCCCCCCGTATCCGGCTCGCTCCTGCCGGGTGGATTTCCTCCACTGCGGTGTGCTACCCATCCATCCACCCATCAATCCATCCATCGCGACCCCGGGAAGCAGGGAGGTGCAGGCAGGGGGGATAGTGTAGTGCTGAACACCACCTTCATCCCCGCTCCGGTGGCGGAGCTGGGATGAACACCTGGAGCAAACGTCTATTCGCTCAGGGTCAAAACGGCTTCATTTTGCCCCCGTATCCGGCTCGCTCCTGCCGGGTGGATTTCCTCCACTGCGGTGTGCTACCCATCCATCCACCCATCAATCCATCCATCGCGACCCCGGGAAGCAGGGAGGTGCAGGCAGGGGGGATAGTGTAGTGCTGAACACCACCTTCATCCCCGCTCCGGTGGCGGAGCTGGGATGAACACCTGGAGCAAACGTCTATTCGCTCAGGGTCAAAACGGCTTCATTTTGCCGCGCCGCCCAAGCAAAATCAAACTGTTTTGACCATCAAAGTGATTTTATTAAGAAAAAGTTAAACTGAGACTCACCTTTGCTATAATGTCGAGCAAACAAATAATTGATTTTAGGTGTTAATCTTGTTACATTTCGAAGAACTGCAACAGCGAGTCCTCCTGTGCGTGCTCCTGCGGTCACCATTTGGCAGCCAATTGATTTTTGGCACGACACTGACCCACGTTTCCTCGGGGTCAGTGGTGACGAATAATAAATGCGACTTATACGCCAAAGCAACTTAAATATGTTTTTTCTCCTCTTCATTAGGCGTTTTTGGACTGATGCAACTTATACGCTGGAAAATACGATAGCTAAAACAGACATGATTTAAAAGCATTAATCTAAAACACTAAGGCTGGACAAAGTCATTAAAAATCAAAAGATAAAAATACATCGGGCCGTGGTCACATTCAATGTGTGGAGAGCTATGGTGGGCTGTGCAAGGAAATAAAAAATTGGAAATGTTCTCAAAGCTAAAACAAATTTGAAGTGGCAGATGGTGGCGTCTTCTAAAGTTTCACTTGATCCAAATCATTATTTATGTTACCACTGCCAACAGCAGCACCCTGGGCGATATTTCCACGATAATATAAACGGTGCGAGGCCCGAAGTGATGGGGACGATTCACTCCAGACTGAATTGTTTAAGACGGCGCTTCTTCCTTCATACCCTGAATTCCTCCTCCAGGCCCAGCCTGTCGTGGGGGTTCCTGGTGTTGTGCAGCCTTTGCAGATGGCCCTCCAGAGAGCACACATCCAGCTCTGTGTCACCGTACAGATAGTACTCCAGCAGAGCCTGGTAGATAAAGGAGTACTGCATCTGAGGCAGAAAAGAGAGGAAGTCATAACCATTGTGGATTTGGTTTGCTAAACTATATAACACACACAAATACACGGCCGTTCAGCAAGTCTTTTCTTGTTTGTGCTGTGACCAGAGCAGCGGGGCTGAGCTGTCAGTTCAAGGTACAACAGGTCGGAAGGGGTCGAGACTCACATCTGTCTGGATAAGTTGACAGCGCTGTTCTCGTATCCGGCTCACAAAGCCGAAGACGTCCACGCGCTGCTCCATGTGCATCATGTCGATCATGCTGTCAATGACAATGAACGTCCCGGTCCTTCCAACTCCGGCACTGTGGAAACACAAACAAGAGAAATGTCACGTCTGTAACAGCTACAACACAACACGTCAAGTAGGAGAACGTGATACAGTAACTGCTGAGGCACTCACAGCTTGAAGACGTAAAACAGCATACCGTATTTTCTGGAATATAGGTCGCATTGCCCAATTATTGCCAAAGAATTGGAAAAATCCATATATATATATATATA
>JBBPBX010023200.1:0-40725 GCA_038048925.1 Garcialebias charrua | reverse complement strand
CATATATCCATCAAACATCCATCCATCCATCCATCAAACATCCATCCATCTATCCATCAAACATCCTGCCTTCCTGAACCCAGACAGATGGATTCTTTACTGACTGAGGTCCACGCTTTATCCATCCATCTATCCAACAAACATCCATCCATCAAACATCCATCCATCCATCCATCAAACATCCATCTATCCATCTATCAAACATCCTACCTCACTGAACCCAGATAGATGGATTCTTTACTGACTGAGGTCCATGCTTTATCCATACATCCATCAAACATCCACAAATCCATCCATCCATCCATGCATCCATCCATCAAACATCCATCCAACAATCCATCAAACATCCTGCCTTCCTGAACCCAGACAGATGGATTCTTTACTGACTGAGGTCCACGCTTTATCCATCCATCTATCCATCAAACATCCATCCATCAAACATCCATCCATCCATCCATCCATCAAACATCCATCTATCCATCCATCAAACATCCTGCCTTACTGAACCCAGACAGATGGATTCTTTACTGACTGAGGTCCACGCTTTATCCATCCATCCATCAAACAACCACACATCCATCATCCATCCATCCATCCATCCATGCATCCATCCATCAAACATCATCCATCCATCATCAAACATCCTGCCTTCCTGAACCCAGACATATTGATTCTTTACTGACTGAGGTCCACGCTTTATCCATCCATCCATCCATCAAACATACATCCATCCATCCATCAAACATCCATCCATCATCCATCCATCAAACATCCATCCATCTATCCATCTATCCATCAAACATCCTGCCTTCCTGAACCCAGACAGATGGATTCTTTACTGACTGAGGTCCACGCTTTATCCATCCATCTATCCATCAAACATCCATCCATCAAACATCCATCCATCATCCATCAAACATCCATCCATCTATCCATCAAACATCTTGCCTTCCTGAACCCAGACAGATGGATTCTTTACTGACTGAGGTCCACGCTTTATCCATCCATCTATCCATCAAACATCCATCCATCAAACATCCATCCATCCATCCATCCATCATCCATCAAACATCCATCTATCCATCCATCAAACATCCTGCCTTACTGAACCCAGACAGATGGATTCTTTACTGACTGAGGTCCACGCTTTATCCATCCATCCATCAAACATCCACACATCCATCCATCCATCCATGCATCCATCCATCAAACATCCATCCATCCATCCATCAAACATCCTGCCTTCCTGAACCCAGACAGATGGATTCTTTACTGACTGAGGTCCACGCTTTATCCATCCATCTATCCATCAAACATCCATCCATCAAACATCCATCCATCCATCCATCAAACATCCCAAACATCCAATCTATCCATCCATCAACATCAAACATCCTGCCTTACTGAACCCAGACAGATGGATTCTTTACTGACTGAGGTCCACGCTTTATCCATCCATCCATCAAACAACCACACATCCATCCATCCATCCATCCATCCATGCATCCATCCATCAAACATCATCCATCCATCATCAAACATCCTGCCTTCCTGAACCCAGACATATTGATTCTTTACTGACTGAGGTCCACGCTTTATCCATCCATCCATCCATCCATCCATCAAACATACATCCATCCATCCATCAAACATCCATCCATCATCCATCCATCAAACATCCATCCATCTATCCATCTGTTATGTACCCCAGGGTTTTTAAATGTTTTTAAACAACAGTCTAAGATCCTGTTTATTTTACTTCACTGTAACCTGCTGCTAAATGCTGCAGCCTGCTGGTTTAGGAAGAACATTTCTTTTCTCCTTAAACTCAACTTGACCTGAATCAAGCTAATTAGGCAGAGCTGGTGTTCACCTGCAGGTCCTGCCTTTATATCAGACAGACAGTGCTTTGAGCGGTGGTGGAGACTTGATGCAACAGGATTGGGCTTGTTGATCAAGTGTGTGGACTTGCTGGAAGCAAGGGTAGAAGCTGGACACAAGATTTGGCTTGTGAATCTAGTAGAGCTGGTGTGGAAAGACACCAGATGTCAGCTGATGAATGGGCTGAAGATACACTGAAGGTACATAGCCTAGTGTTGCTTGACAGCTGTAAAGCTGTGTGTGTGTTATGCTGACTCAGAGAAACCTCCACCCTCTCTGTTTGTTGGTAAGTCTGCTCAAGGGAGAGTAGCTGAGCTGTTTGGAGCTCTGAAGTGACCCTGACTATTTAAATAGAGTTCTGTGTGGACTAAAAGCACCTTAAGTGCTAATGGAAGTTTTGGCTTCTGACTTTGAAGGTGTGTACCTATGTTTGTGCCTATGAGGTTTATTCAGGTCTATGGTTGAAGACACTGAGGGCAGTGTCTTTACAGTTGTTTAGGAGGAGGACAACTGGGATCAACAGTGAGGTGGCTGTTGAGTTTTTTTTCTCTATCTCATGTTTTGTTGTACTTTTGACTGTGTGGGTGCAGGTAGTCCAGTTTTCGTGTTTTGTTTGTTTAGGGGTTTCTTTGGTAAGGTAGATCGTCGCCTGGGGGGGTACGACGGTCCTGTACAGGATTGGACCACCCTGGGTGGCGTTATATTGTTTTTGGCCTCGCCCACCAGTCCAACAATTATTTGTACTTTTTATTAATTTTCTTTTCCTTTGGACGCTGATCCAGAAGAAGTCGCTCCGTGCCTGGTGGGAGAAGCCAGGGAGGACCCTGCCTGCTTGGAAGCGCTTATTTTTAGTTAAATAAAATTTTGTTAAAACTTTTTCTGTGTCTGGTGTCCCATGAATATGTTTTGGCTGATCCAGTCGTAACATATTTATTTGGGGGCTCGTCCGGGATGACTAATATGAGCTAGTGTTTTGTAGTTCTCTCCTACAGAACTAGTAGTAGTGAATTGGGTGTTTTGGTGCATCTGCTGTGCTTTGCTTGTTAGACGTCCTGCACATCTGTTTTGTCAGCGGCCGGCTGACTAAAATCATTTGTAGTACTCTGGTGTGTCTGTTAGCCTACAGACTATCTACTCTTGGAAACCCCATCACGTTTCATCTAATAGTTGAGTTGAATCAGCTCAGCAAGCTGCTGATTTGGTTGAGTGCTCACAGCTGCGCGTCTGTTTGTTGCGTTCACTTGTGGCTCGGATATTTTAATACTGTTGTATTTAGTGAAGTGAACGGTCTACTGTCTTGTGTATATAACCATGGAGTTCAGTTTAGACGGTTTTGTAGAAAACCCTACTGTTGAGGCTCTGGCTAACTGCACAAAAGAGCAGTTATTGTGTGTAGCTGAACACTACGAGATCCCTGTAGATAAACGCACTAGAAGGGAGACGATAGAACGTGAACTGATCACAGAATTAGCTCGCCTTGGAGTTTTTACTGCTGAAATGATAGCAGAAAGTCCTGTGAGGACTCCATTCTCTTATGCTATGGATAAAGAGGTTCGCTTAAAGGAACTTGAATTAGAGTTGGAACTACGTCGGATGGAAAATGAAACCGTTAGGATAAAAAACGCAGCTGATGCTGAGGCGGTCATAAGAGCAGCAGAGCTCGAGAGGGAAGCTAAGAAAGAAGCTGCAGAAGCCACAATGAGAGCTGCTGAGCTGGCGCAACAGACAGCTTTAAGAGAGAAGGAAATGGAGATAGAAGCTAAAATTCGCCTGAAGGAGCTGGAACAAGGACAAGCTCCGTTTTCACCTGTTGTACCTAGTTTTGACGTGAGTAACAATCTATCATTCGTACCTTCATTCAATGAGAGTGACGTAGACAAATTTTTTGTCCTATTTGAAAAAAATGCGCACACTTTTAAGTGGCCTGATTATGCATGGCCCTTATTATTACAGTGCAAATTAACCGGAAAGGCTCAAGACGCTTATGCATCTCTTTCAATAGATGACAGTAGTGATTACAAGAAAGTGAAAGAAGCTATTTTACGAGCTTATGAATTAGTACCGGAAGCGTACAGACAAAAGTTCCGAAAGCTAAGAAAACTTGAGAGTCAGACTTATGCTGATTATATGAGAGATAAAGAAATTCTTCTTAATCGATGGTGTACGGCTAGTTCAGTGACTAGTTTTGAACAGTTTAAACACCTTATATTAATCGAAGATTTTAAGAAATGTTTACCGGATCGGGTAGCTACTTATTTAAATGAACACAGAGTGTTGGAGGCTTCTAAAGCCGCAGTTTTAGTAGATGAGTATATGTTGACCCATAAGCTCAGTTTTGAACGTCCTAGATTTGACAAAACACCTACTCCTGATAAAGTTAAAGCGGATGGTTTTGAGTCTCCTCGGTTTTTCAGACCCAGAGGTAACGGAAAGTCGAGAGGATCTGCTGTCGCTCACAGGGAGAGTGGTGCGTTTGCTGGACGTAGGGAAAGTAGAGCTTCGTTTGGACGTGGAGCATCTACAAAGGATAATGTAGTTTGTTTTTATTGCCGACAAGAAGGTCACATTAGTACCCATTGCCCTAAACTAAAACAAGATCCAAAGCCAGTAGCACTTGTTGACACTCTGAGTAAACAGCTATCTCCCACTACAGGTTCTCCTGAAAACGATGGATTTCGGCCTTTTATAATGGAAGGGTTCATTTCTGTTTCTCACTCTGGTAATAAGGTACCGATCAAAATACTGCGTGATACAGCTGCATCTCAGTCCTTCATATTAGAAGATGTACTACCTTCTGATGAACTTGAGATTATTAAAACACAGCAACCTATACGTGGTTTTAGTATGCAAGATTTTAACGTGCCTTTAGCTAGAGTTGTGGTCCATTCTGAGTTATGTTCTGGAGAAGTCGTAGTTGGGCTTAGACCGAGTTTTCCCATTACAGGAATCTCAATGATCATGGGGAATGATTTGGCTGGAGGACGCGTGCTTGTTACTCCTGAAGTAACACCTGTCCCAGTGTTGTGTACCCAACCAGATGAATTAGCACGCACCTTTCCTGATGTTTTCACATCATGTGCTGTGACACGGGCAGCCTACAAACGTCAACAAAACGAAGAGACCGATGTTGACATTGACTTATGTAACAGTTTTATGATGAGTACTGAAGAGAATCCAGTGCCCATGTTATCAGAAACATGTGTAGAAGAGATGGATGAAACAAAATTGTCGCTGTCTAGACAACAGCTAGTTGACTTACAGAAGAAGGATGAAACCCTAAAAACCTTGTTTGCTAAAGATTTACCTGATGATCCGAAGCTAATAAGTACAGGATACTTTTTAAAGCAGGGCATGTTAATGCGCAAATGGACGCCGTTAACTGTTCGTCCTGATGAGGAATGGCATCAGGTAATACAAATAGTACTTCCTACACCCTATCGTGCTGAAGTATTGCGTCTAGCCCACGACAATCCATTAGCTGGTCATTTAGGGATCAGAAAAACATATGACCGCATACTGCGTCATTTCTTTTGGCCTGGACTGAAAAAAAATGTAATTCAGCATTGTCACTGTTGTCACATTTGCCAAATAGCAGGAAAACCAAACCAAGTAATACCTCCTGTCCCTCTTTTCCCAATCCCCGCTGTAGCCGAACCTTTCAAGCGTGTCATAGTTGATTGTGTTGGACCTCTACCTAGAACAAAAGCTGGGAATAAGTTTTTAATAACCATCATGTGTACTTCTACCAGGTTCCCTGAAGTATTTCCAGTACGTAAGATTACTACTCCAGTGGTCGTCAAGGTTCTCACAAGATTCTTCTCACTATTTGGACTCCCTCGTGTAGTACAAACTGACCGAGGCAGTAATTTTATGTCTAAGATATTTGCCCAAGTTTTAGACCAGTTGCACATTAAGCATTCTTGTTCTACGGCTTATCATCCTGAAAGCCAAGGTGCTCTTGAACGTTTTCATCAAACCATGAAAACAATGTTACGCACTTACTGTTTAGAATTTGAAAAAGATTGGGACGAAGGAATACATTTACAAATGTTTGCAATCCGTGAAGTTGTTCAGGAGTCTTTAGGTTTTAGTCCTGCTGAGCTAGTGTTCGCTCACAACGTGCGCGGTCCGTTAAAGCTTTTAAAAGAGAAGTGGTTGTGTGATGACACTGAGAAAAATCTAATAGACTATGTCAGTGATTTTCGTTTTAAGCTAAAAAGAGCATGTGAAATTGCCCAGAACAACATGAAAGTAGCTCAAGCTAAGATGAAGTCTCTGTTTGATAAAAAAGCTGTGGAGAGAGCATTTCAACCTGGAGACAAAGTATTGACACTACTTCCTGTCCCAGGCTCAAGCTTACAAGCTCGTTACTGCGGGCCATATATTGTGAAAGAGAAAATATCTGATCGTGATTATATAATCACTACTCCTGATAGGAAACGTGGTTCCAGACTGTGTCATGTAAACATGATCAAACCCTATGTTGAATCAAAGGATAACACCCATGTGAATACAGTGTGTGTTGTTAAATGTTCTGAGTTTGTTGAAAACAAGCTGGAACTATCTAGTGCTGAAAGTGCTGAAAATGAGGAAGACTGTTTCCCTCATGTGAAAATGGAAGGGAAGCTACCTAACTCTCACTATTTAGCTCACTTAGATGTGTTGTTTGCTCATCTTAATGATGAAAAAAGAGAAGACTTAAAACAGTTAATCGCTTCAAATAACTGTCTGTTTTCAGATACACCCTCTCAAACAAAAGTCATACAACATGACATCGATGTGGGTGAAGTTCAGCCAATAAAACAGCACCCTTACAGAATAAATCCCAATAGACGACAACAATTAAAGGAACAAGTTCAGTACATGCTGGATAATGGATTGGCAGTACCTAGTCATAGTGCCTGGAGTTCACCATGCCTGTTAGTCACTAAACAGGGTAGAAGTGACAGATTCTGTACTGATTACCGAAAGGTTAACGCAGTAACAAAACCAGACTGTTACCCGTTGCCCAGGATGGAAGACTGTGTAGACCATGTTGGAGCTGCACAGTTTGTGACTACACTTGACCTATTAAAAGGGTACTGGCAAGTACCTCTAACTGAACGTGGTCAGGAAATCTCTGCCTTTGTCACCCCGGATGCATTTTTACAATATACTGTAATGGCATTTGGTATGCGCAACGCTCCTGCCACTTTTCAGAGGCTCATGAATGTTGTATTGTCTGAACTTGATTTTTGTGAAGCCTATTTGGATGATGTAGTAATCTTCTCTGACACTTGGGAAGATCACCTAAAACACTTACAGATTGTATTTGCTCGTCTAACAGAAGCGACTCTAACAATCAATCTGTCCAAATGTCAATTTGGTCATGCCACTGTAACTTATTTAGGAAAAAAAGTTGGAGGTGGTCATGTATGTCCAGTAGAGGCGAAGGTAGAATCCATTCTATCAGTTCCTATTCCCTCTACACGAAAAGAACTGAGAAGATATTTAGCTATGATTGGGTACTACAGAGGGTTTTGTAAAAACTTTTCCTCTGTAGCAGCTCCTCTAACGGACCTTCTTAGTCCTAAAGTGAGTTTTACATGGAGTGACCAGTGTCAAGCAGCGTTTGAACAAACAAAGCTGCTGTTAACAACTGCTCCAGTGTTATCTGCACCTCGCTTTGATGTCCCATTCAAAGTAGCTGTGGATGCGTGTGACTCTGGTGTAGGAGCTGTCCTTCTTCAGGAGGATTCTGATGGGATAGATCACCCAATCTCCTATTTTTCAAAGAAGTTGAATTCTTACCAAAAACATTATTCAACGATAGAAAAGGAGGCCTTGGCCCTGATATTAGCCTTGGAACACTTTGAGGTGTATGTTGGAGGATCTTGTGATCCAGTTGTCATTTTTACTGATCACAACCCTCTTATATTTTTAAACAAGATGCGCAATAAGAATAGAAAACTAATGAGTTGGTCCTTAAGACTACAACCATTCAACATCTCTATCCAACACATAAAGGGTAAAGATAATGTTGTAGCCGATGCGCTCTCTCGCCTCTAAAGTTCCTGAGGTCAATTTTTTTTTGTATGGGAAATGTGTTGTGTCCTTATACGACACTTGCACATTTTCCCCATTCAAAAATCTGGCCATAGGGGTGTTATGTACCCCAGGGTTTTTAAATGTTTTTAAACAACAGTCTAAGATCCTGTTTATTTTACTTCACTGTAACCTGCTGCTAAATGCTGCAGCCTGCTGGTTTAGGAAGAACATTTCTTTTCTCCTTAAACTCAACTTGACCTGAATCAAGCTAATTAGGCAGAGCTGGTGTTCACCTGCAGGTCCTGCCTTTATATCAGACAGACAGTGCTTTGAGCAGTGGTGGAGACTTGATGCAACAGGATTGGGCTTGTTGATCAAGTGTGTGGACTTGCTGGAAGCAAGGGTAGAAGCTGGACACAAGATTTGGCTTGTGAATCTAGTAGAGCTGGTGTGGAAAGACACCAGATGTCAGCTGATGAATGGGCTGAAGATACACTGAAGGTACATAGCCTAGTGTTGCTTGACAGCTGTAAAGCTGTGTGTGTGTTATGCTGACTCAGAGAAACCTCCACCCTCTCTGTTTGTTGGTAAGTCTGCTCAAGGGAGAGTAGCTGAGCTGTTTGGAGCTCTGAAGTGACCCTGACTATTTAAATAGAGTTCTGTGTGGACTAAAAGCACCTTAAGTGCTAATGGAAGTTTTGGCTTCTGACTTTGAAGGTGTGTACCTATGTTTGTGCCTATGAGGTTTATTCAGGTCTATGGTTGAAGACACTGAGGGCAGTGTCTTTACAGTTGTTTAGGAGGACAACTGGGATCAACAGTGAGGTGGCTGTTGAGTTTTTTTTCTCTATCTCATGTTTTGTTGTACTTTTGACTGTGTGGGTGCAGGTAGTCCAGTTTTCGTGTTTTGTTTGTTTAGGGGTTTCTTTGGTAAGGTAGATCGTTGCCTGGGGGGGTACGACGGTCCTGTACAGGATTGGACCACCCTGGGTGGCGTTATATTGTTTTTGGCCTCGCCCACCAGTCCAACAATTATTTGTACTTTTTATTAATTTTCTTTTCCTTTGGACGCTGATCCAGAAGAAGTCGCTCCGTGCCTGGTGGGAGAAGCCAGGGAGGACCCTGCCTGCTTGGAAGCACTTATTTTTAGTTAAATAAAATTTTGTTAAAACTTTTTCTGTGTCTGGTGTCCCATGAATATGTTTTGGCTGATCCAGTCGTAACATGTACACCGATGACGCATCTCCTCATTTGCATTTATTCTTTTCCCAAATTGTGCGTTTTGAATAAGAAAATAAGGAAATACTAAATAAATAAGGGAAATAAACAAATGGAAAAATGAAAAGTTTTTCAAACAGATGTTGAATGAAAAATAGGTGAAAGAAAAATGGGTAAAAAAAAAAGGGATTGTATGAGAAATTGATTAATGAAAATGTGAAATACCAAATCAGGTAAATGGAAAAAGACAAAAGAAATACTTGTTAAATTGAAAAATAGGTAAATGAAAATTTGATTAAGTAAAAGTGGGAAAATAGGTAAATGAAAA
This sequence comes from Garcialebias charrua, assembly GCA_038048925.1. Classification (NCBI taxonomy): domain Eukaryota; kingdom Metazoa; phylum Chordata; class Actinopteri; order Cyprinodontiformes; family Rivulidae; genus Garcialebias; species Garcialebias charrua. The sequence continues at coordinate 31,271 of JBBPBX010023200.1, read as the reverse complement.
ATTGATTAAGTAAAAATGGGAAAATAGGTAAATGAAAAATTGATTAAGTAAAAGTGGGAAAATAGGTAAATGAAAAATTGATTAAGTAAAAATGGGAAAAGAGGTAAATGAAAAATTGATTAAGTAAAAGTGGGAAAAGAGGTAAATGAAAAATTGATTAAGTAAAAGTGGGAAATGGGAAAATAGGTAAATGAAAAATTGATTAAGTAAAAATGGGAAAAGAGGTAAATGAAAAATTGATTAAGTAAAAGTGGGAAAAGAGGTAAATGAAAAATTGATTAAGTAAAAGTGGGAAAATAGGTAAATGTAAAATTGATTAAGCAAAAGTGGGAAAATAGGTAAATGAAAAATTGATTAAGTAAAAATGGTAAAAGAGGTAAATTAAAATTGATTAAGTAAAGATGGTAAAAGAGGTAAATGAAAATTGATTAAGTAAAAATGGGAAAAGAGGTAAATGAAAATTGATTAAGTAAAAATGGGAAAAGTGGTAAATGAAAATTGATTAAGTAAAAATGGGAAAAGAGGTAAGTAAAAATGGGAAAATTGGTAAATGAAAATTTGATTAAGTAAAAGTGGGAAAATAGGTGAAAATAGGTTAATGAATGACAATAACTATTTATTTCACCATTTTAACCATTTTTATCACCATTTTTATCCATTTTATTTATTTATTTAATTTTGGCTAAAACGGCTCCCCATACTGTACATGGAAAAAAATAGGCAAAATTGTAAAGACCCGTTTGTAAGAAGAAAAAAAAGAAAACTGGAGCAGAGACCTGGAATATGCATCCACTGACTTTCCCAGACATTTTTGCATACCTGGTCTGTGGTGTCTGCCTACACCACAAATAATTTTAAGAATTATGTCACTGGAAGCACATGTCCAATTTATGAATGGCTGGGTGCATGATTTGGACATTTTCAAACCCCCGGATTGTGAATATGTTGTGGTTAATATGTTGTTCTGAGCTCCTTAGTTTTACATAAATCATTAATGTATATTCTTTTAGAGTCAATCAACTTCCTGTATGCTATGAGTATTGAAAAGTGTGAACATGTGATTTTTAAAGTACGTTTTTAACTGATTTATGAAACTACTAGTCGTAAACTAAATGGCAATTACAGTAGCCTACATCTAATTTTTACTACAGTGAGTTGTCTAATGACGTTATGTAGAGACTTCAAATCTTCATTAAATTACTTGAATATACAGTATAAATATATTCTGCTATTAACATGCTTGTTTTGCCGTACAGTAGTTTGAGCAAGCCATTGACAGTGTCTTAGTCTGTGTGAGTTGTGGTCTTTTTCTTAGTTTTTAATCTCATACAAATGAATGATTTTCAAAGCATCTCATCTCCAAACTGAGTGTTTTATTATAATTATTATTTAAAAAAACAATTTTACCAAACTATTTCCTGCTGAAGCCTGGGTCCCCGTCAAAGTTTCTCCAGGAACTTTCTAGTATTAAATTTAATATTTATTTCTGGGAATGACATAACTCCTAACTCAACTGTGTTTTTGTCACATGTCATTTAAATCAGTGGGAATGTGCCACGCAACATACGCCATGTGTGGCAGTATGTGGACAACAGTCATGTGTGTGACTGATGTATTCAGTTTGTAACATTTTTTAACGGAAGAGGCAGCCATTTTGGATTTTAAGGTGTGGTTTGGTAAAGAACCTCAGATTTCAAAGTCAGAACTCCAACTTTGAGGGTTATTTCCTGTTGAAGTTTCTGTCTTGGACCATGTTAGCTTAGCACCCGAACATAAATAATAAAAACATCAAATGCTAGGTTTTAACCTATGTGTTGATCCATAACAGCTTTCTTAGAGATTTTGTACTTGGTTGTGAATTCATTTAACTTTTATTGAAAATACGGTAATCATTCCTTCATTTGTTGATCTGTTCTTTCATTCATTCAACCTTTATTTATACAGGTTAGACTCATTGAGTCAAGAAGACTCATTTACAAGAGACCAGTTTTAAACAAACAAACAAAAACAGATGAGGTACACACAACAATAAACAGTCATTAAAAGCATATAAAATAAAAAGTAAATAAAAGTAGATATATAAAATTAAATAAAAACAAGCAACAATATGAAACGGACTGAACCTTGTGGTACACCATTGTTAACAGTTAGATAACTGGACGAAGTACCATTATTTTATTTATAAATTTATTCATTTTAAAATGCAATACAAACGAATCCCATAAATGAGATACAAAATGTAAAAATGAAAGGTAGCAAAAATAAGCAAAAATCTTATCATATCTACCCCTTTATATTCAAACAATTAGTTCAAACAATAATAATCCTCAAGTAAAAGAACAAAATGAGTCAAAGTCAACTCTATTGTCAGAACTGCAATATGTACAGGACATACACAGGATTGAAATTGCATTTCTCTCAGTCCCTCGGTGCAACAGTAACCATTTAAACACTAAAACACTGAAACATTTAATAAACATAAGCATAAAATAGTAAAAGTGTAACACTGTCCTGAGTTTTTGCATAGTAGTATAAAAGTATGAAAATTTACACCAACACTAAAACACTAAACATTTAATGAACATAAGCATAAAATGAAATAATAAAAGTGTAATACTGTCCTGAGTTTTTGCATAGTAGTATAAAAAAGTATAAAAAGTATATCTATAAAATAAACTGAAGGTTCTAGCATTGACATTTGCAAAGAGTGGCAAAGCAGCATATGAGTTAATGTACACAGTATATGTATGAGGTAGTTGATGTTGGTATAGAGGCAAAGTGGCATATGCAGTAAGGCACATTGGGCATCCTTAAATAAGGCTAGTCAGAGAATACTGTATATGTATCAGCAGTAGTGTAGATATAAAAGTAGTGTAAATGTAAACAGTAGTAATAAATGTAAACAGTAGTAATAAATGTAAACATTATTAATAAATGTAAACAGTGAATGTAAACAGTAGTATGACTCATAACTCTTTCTAATTTTTCTAACTAATACAATACACATTAAGCTACTTCATTTTTTTTTTAACAATTCAGTTTTGATCATTTTCTTAAATGTACACATTGACTTGACATTTTTATAATAATAATAATAATGAATTCAATTTATAACGCACTTTTCATTAGTGAAAATCTCAAAGTACTACACACATTCATACACCGGTAGTGGCAGACTACCATGCAAGGTGCTTTCCAGTCCTACCGGGAGCAACTCGGAGTTAAGTGTCTTGCCCAAGGACACAACGACACATGGTGTGGGGAACCGGGATTCGAACCGCCAACCTTCCGATCGGGGGACGACTGCCATTACCACTACGCCACGGCCGCCCGTAACTTAACTTCATTCTCCAAACCATTCAACAATCCAATTCCCTGGATTGAGGTGGACCATCTCTTCAAACTAGTTCTGTATTTTGGTTTTACAAATATCTCTGTCCCCTTAAGATTATAACAACTTTGTCTTTTAAACCTCAGTACAATAGAATAAGTGTGGAACAATGATTGTGTTATACAACAAATACAGAGCTTTATCATTTAATGTCTCTGACTTTGTACAGTACTGTAATGGATTTTGCTATTTTTATTCTTACAGAATTTATGTGTTGTTTCCATGTTAGTTTGTCATCAATGATTTGGTCCTTTATGTTAATATTAAATGTTGGCACAAAAGTTTCCCCAAATAACAAATACAGTACTAGTTCAGTACGACTTCAGATAATCATTTTCTTACTTACTTAATAAAAAGTAATTATTAGAGATTATATAATGAAATGTAAGTTATATAAGGTATCACCATAAACCGGAAACAGTTGCGTTTCTGGTCGTTTATGTATGAATACTTAAGTAAAACTAACCGAAAGACAGAACAGAAATTTATCACACAATTTTCATCTGTAAGTTTTAATGCAATTATACACATTCAACTAATGAAAATGTGGATACGACAGTGTTCACAATGAACGGCGTGTACTTGGTCATATAAAGAACTAAATTAAACAAAAGTAATAAGTATAACAAGAAACTGTTCAGAATGACTTGGCTCTGCAGGTGATTTGGTGGAACGTAACCGAGCCGTTGCAAGTCAGTGGGGGTGATGGATGACTACTCTGTTTGCTGCCATGCCACAGCTCAGCTGCCATGCCACTGCTCCTTCTTCTGAGAAGTATCTCATGAATGCCTCTCTGGCCACAATTGCATCTCTTGCCGCACAGTTTGCTCCCACTCTCTGGACACCAGGAAGGGGTTCTTCCGTTCCACGGTGTGCTGGTATGTCGTCACCCCGGATGAAATTGTGGAGAACACAAGTGGCTTTCACACACTTCTCCACGCAGAGCCTGACCAAAGATGGAGTGGGCCAGGACCCCGCCGTCACTGGTTCTTCCATACCCCCCAACATCAATGATACGGAACCTGTATTCCAACACGAAAGCTGTTTGCTATGGTCCTGTAGGAGCCCCCAGTAGCAAAAAACCTGCATAGAGAAAGAGTAATTACAATTATTACAGACATGACATTAAACGTACAACATCTGTAATGCACATAATAGAACCTACACACACACACACACACACCCTCTATATGTATACACACTAGGATGTGTGGCCAACATCACTCAGATAGACACAATACTGTATGTATGTACTTATGTACACACTCTTCTGTATAAAGAATAATATGTATTTCTATACCGGTGTATATATATATATATTGTGACACAGACACACAGACAGACATTGGCACTTTTTATCTGTTGTCCCAAAATAGAAAAGAAGAATATGTATTTATATATATATAAATATATATATATATTATATGACAGAAAGAGAGACAGATATTCGCGCTATATTTATCTGTTGTTGCAAACAACCAACCGGAGACAGATGGCCAAGCGTTCTTCAGCTGGGATTGCGCGCCTGTAGTTGTCCTGGTAGGTGATGCGGGCACCAACACGAGACAGCAGGTCGTCAAACTGGGCACGGTTGAGACGGAAGTACCGCAAAGCGCTCCTCGTCCATGCGCAGCTCCTGGATTAAATGGTGAAACTCCCCGAATTCAGAACGCCTCTGAATAGTTTCGTGAACCCAGACACGGCGCCTTGCACGTCTTCGGCGTGCCACTAGCAAACATATTAATAAAGCTGCCTCCACATCATCCGCCATTTTGAGAACAGACGACGACAACAACAACACATCAGACCGGAAAGAGAATCACGACGCTCCTCCCACACCCCGCCCCCACGACGCCGCTGCCACGAAGCCGCCGCAACACTACAGTTTGGACACCAGGGGGCAGTGCGTCCACTTCCGTGCGTGAGGAGCGTTTTGGAGGCTGAAAACGCTGCTCTGTGTGAACACACCATTATGCTGGAAATGCCAAAGAGCAAGAGGTACATTGCTGCATGCCTTATGGCAGGGGTGTCAAAGTCAAATACACAGAGGGCCAAAAAAACAAATTTGCTACAAGCCAAGGGCCGGACTGGTTCAATATTTATTATAAGGGGGTGATATAAGATTTTTCTCTTCTTTCTGCACTCTTTTCATTCATTGTTTTCTTTTTGATTAACTTGTTTTATTTCGTCTCTTTTAAATGAATGAATAAATTAATTAAATTAAAATCTGCTAAGTTCTTGGCATAAATCAACACAGACATGTTCCTGCTTTTAGTATTTTACATTATTTTATAATATAGTTATTTATAACAAATATATTATAAATAACCCTGATGCATGCTCAATATTACAGTATATTATACATTAAAGGTGCTATGTGTAACTTTCTGTAGAGCGCAGAACTTAGAAATATTTTCAACAGGCAAAGCATTCTGATCCCTCCCCCTCAGAGCCTTATATGGCTCTGCTCCACCTTGCTCTGCTGAAATTCAAATTCAAGCTCTGTTTTTTATTGGCTGATTCAAATTCAAGCTCTGTTTTTATTGGCTGGTTACAAACTCTGTTTTTATTGGCTGGTTAACGGCGGGTCACTCTGTGTTTTTAGTGTTTTTATAAATGCTGATAGAGAAGCAAGGGGACTATAGTTTTTTTCAGAGATTACTTTGTCTAACATCAGTCTGTCAGTAGATAGTGACAGAGTGAAGAAATGTGTTAAAAATGTATTGTTAGAAAAGTTACAGACTGCATTACAAAGTTACATACAGTAGTGCAGCTTTAATAATAATAAAAAACTCCACTAGATAATTACTAGAATAAATATTTCATAATAATGGTGTGGAGAGGATGGCTATAAGGGGAGAAGGGAGGCCATCACCCAAAAAAAATTTATTATTATTATTATTTTTTTTTTCAAATCATCCAGGGGGCCATAAATAATGAGTCTGCGGGCCAGTCCTGGGCAATACCAGGACTGGTCAAGTTAAGCGGGATTTAATCAGGTGTCCAGCCTGTATTTAATTGGGTAGGAACCAGGACAATGTGTGATGAATGAGAGTGCAACCTTACAACCATCAAGGTTTATATACCTCACTGGTTTTGTTTTTGTTCTTTGTTTTTGTTTGTTGGTTTTGTTACTTGTTCGTAAAACAAAATAAAAACTTTAATTATAAAAAAAAAAGATACAGGTACCCGGTACTAGCCTGGTTAAAACCAGACCCTTGTCTTTCACTTTGCTTCGTACTAGGGTCTGGACTTTCTCCATAGAGAACCGATTCTTGCTGGAGGCGTGGCCTCTGCTGAGGAACAAAACCATTGGATCTTAGAAAAATTTTGAACAGGGAAAAGCATTCTGCTCCCTCCCCCTCAGAGCCATATATGGCTGCTCCCCCGTGGTCTGTTGAACTTGACATCTGCTCCGCCTCCTGCTGCATTTTCTCTCGCTGCAGCCTGCCGCTGCATATTCTGTGTTTATATGTTAATAAAACGTTCTAAAAAAATAAAATAAAACCATGGAGCGCTGGTCCAGCACACCAGGGGCCTCATGTATCAACCGTGCGCACGCACAAAAACATTGCGCACGTCACTTTCCACGCAAAGTGGCGTATGTATCAAATCTGATATGAACGGGAATACCTGCGCATCCACGTACAAATCCACGGCTGCTCCCCTGCTTGCGTACGCACGTTTCTGTGGTTATATTTCCTTTGGCGACACTTACAGGTGCCGCTGTGAAACTGAAGCCCCACAATCTGTGGTTGACTTTAAGAGCGGCTTGAAGACCTTTCTTTTCAACCGAGCATACTTTACTCCTCATGATTCTACTTTTGATCTTAGTTGATACTGTTGTTGATTTTAATTGTTTTATTATTTGTCTTATTGACATTCAAATATGTTGCACCTTGTAGCACTTTGAGATTTCCATTAATGAAAAGTGCGTTATAAATTGAATTCATAATTATTATTATTATTATTATTAACTGTTCATGATGTGAAAATGATTAATATTCCCTCCAAACACACGATTAACAAGTATTACATCCACATGACGCAGTGAAATAAAGCACGCGCAAAGTTGTGCCAAAAATAAATTTAACAGGAACGGATTCATTCAGCCTTACTGGAGGTTATAATAAATAGTGTAACACGCAGAGCATTTATTTAGAAACAGATATAATTTTCCGATCTAGGATATGGCTTATCAGCCGTTTTCAGAAATAATAATTTTTCAGTTTGGCACTGCTGCGCTCTGGGGAGCCGTGCATCACGCGTGCATACAGAAGCAGCGGTCAAACTGTTCCCGAGCTATGAGGGAGCTGCAGGTCGATCGGGACTGCAGTCCAGTCCACACAAAGCCGGATCATGTCCAATAGAATGGTCTCATCCATATGTTTCCAAAGGCTGAGTGGTCGCGCTTTGGAGCGCGCGCGCACCCTCACCGGTGTCGACACGGCAGCTGGAGGTGTTTCATTATCTGCGTTTATTGTAGATTCCCCCAAAATGACACGTGAAAGTACACCTTGTTATATAACTTGTAGGAGAGTAAAAGCTTCACAGACAGACTGCGCACAGGGCTGCGGAGGGAGCAGCGTCTGGAGACGCCAACATCACGTGATGTCATGAAATGTCTCCACCAAGACGCACAGACTCGTTTCTTCACATCATCTACATAAACAAAGATCTATGTTCTAGCAAACATCCAAGTAAGTTCCTCTGTGTTTACAGTAATTATGGTAATAAACTCGTGCGCAAAGTTAATATTTCCACACAGAATGAATGAATGAGCCGGTTCGCGCACCACAGCAGGGTGCGCATACCGACACACAATCACTCGTTCTTTGCATGATGAACACATTTTATTACTATTCTTACTTAGGATGTTTGTCCTCACTCATATTATATTAAATTCATTATATTCCCGAATCTAGAAATCATTTCTGATCGCGCAGGGATCAAACAAACATGTCCTTCACACATGCAGGAAGTAATTAGCATCTGTTTAACATATGTAAATGAAGGCGTGTCAGGGGAGGTGTCTCACGTGCGCTCAGTTCCACGTCAATTGTGTTGTACATAAGGAATGTGCGTGGATTCAGGTGTACGCACAGTTTGATAATTCTGGATTTTTTTGTGCGTGGACACTTTTCTGGATTTGTCCGTACGTGACTTTTCAGTAAGAAATCTACGCAAGTCTTTGTACATGAGGCCCCAGAAGACCAGAAAATCTGATGGGACTCGGGCAGCAACGTAAAACCCGAGTTTAATTCTCTAGTGACAACCTGAGGCATTTCCTCATCAGCGGAGGGAGAGGAGGAGGAGGGAGCGATCACTTGACTTTTGGCCAAAAAAACAAAAGAAAACTCCAGATAAGGGATTAAGAAGGGGAAATTAATACATTTGTGTCACATATAAAACAGTCCTGCATCGCTTTGCATCGCTTTGAATGAGAACATGCGAATGCTCGCTGGCTGCGCGCTGGGACAGGTGGGGGCGTGGGTTAGGGGCCAAAAACTCCGCCCCTTCTGTTCTCTGATTGGTCCGGTCAAAAATCAGCCGGAGAAATCGTTGTCTATGGGAGAAGTCCCAGACTGAGCAGTGAAGGGAAATGAGAATTGAGCGGAGCTGTGCAGGAAGGTGAGGGCCAGGCTAACCCGGTACGTTTAACACACAAAAAAAACATGTTAGCTTAGCTAGCGGTACCGGTACCAGGCGACACACGAAGGAGACATCTTCGTACATTAAACAAAGAAGCGCGCGCGCATTGACAATAAACTCGCTGTGATTGCGCAATTTTATATTAAATTAATCTATTAAAATTTAGCAAGATACAGGTATGTTTAACACACAAAAAAAAAACGTTAGCTTACCTGCCGGCTCACGAAGGCACAGAAGGTGTCCAGTTTCTCCTGGTAGTCAGCGGGGAGCTTCTGTGACATGGTGGTCCGGGCCCTGATGGAGAGGTCGTTGCGCTTCATAAAACGAAAACACCAGCTCGGACCACCTTGGAACTCCGTGATGCCCAGGTCCCTGGCGAGAGAGATGCCATGGAGGCACAGCTGGACGGTGGAGACCCCTCTCCCACACGCGCGCTCCGAGAGAACCCAGGACTTGACAGTGTCCTCCAAAGCTGGCCACCTGGCTCGCTCTCCCCTGTTCGCCCGCTTGGTCCGCTTCATGGCCTGGATCACCACCTCGGACTTCCTCCAGCCCCGGATCACCTTTTCACTGACCCTGGATGAAAAATACGAAAAAAAAATCTTCCTTGCAAAATAGTTTTTTTCTAAAGTGTACAATAACTTGAATGAATACTATGATTCATCATGATGTATGATGATTCTGATTCTAAAATATACAATGTTGACGAAGAGATAGATCATAATTTTTTTCCAACAAACAACAACAGTAATTACTACAATATTGAACAGTTAAATGACGTAAACATGACTGATGAAGATCTTTCTATTATACACTTAAACTGTAGAAGTATAAATGCAAATTTAACTCACTTACTTGATGACCTAAAAAAAAGTAATAAAACCTTTAAAATAATTGCACTATCTGAGACATGGCTTCACGATGATAATATACATAACATATATATTGAAGGATATGAATTATATCATATGAATAGAAAAAATAAAAGAGGTGGTGGTGTAGCTTTATTTATAAACAAGGAAATAAAATGTAAACTAATTACAGAAATGTCAATTATAGTTGACAATATGATGGAAATGATCTCAATTGAAATAATTAATAAAGATGGAAAAAATATTATCATAAGTTGTGTTTATCGATCTCCATGCTCAAAAATAGAGATATTTACTGAAAAAATGTTGGAGTTACTAGTCAAGAGCAGAAATAAAACTTTTTTTTTATGTGGTGACTTCAACATCGATTTGGGAAATAGAACTGAGTCTAACAACATTAGTACATTTAGATGTACGTACGTGCTGCTGTTTATAATGATGTTTTTCTACTACATTAGGGCTTAGTGTATTACTAGCTGATGTGATGTCTCTCTTAGTTAATCCTAGATGTTATTATTGTATTTCTCTTGCATTTGTTGTTGGATGTAACTGGGACCCTGTGTACATAATCTCGTTTTCAACACATGTATTACATGCGGTGCAAATGACAATAAATTCTCTCTGACTCTCTGACTCTGACATTTTTAGATTCGATGTACAGTATAAGCTTATGTCCGTAGATACATAATCCAACTAGAATCACAACTCGGAGTGCTTCAGGAATTGATAATATATTCACAAACATAACAGATCGCAATATGACAAGTGGTATTATGATGACGGATATCAGTGATCATTTACCAGTTTTTACTATTTATAAAAATAATGGTAGTATACCAAAAACCAATAAAAATCGGATTAATACATCAAAAAGAGCACTTGATAAACTTAAAAATGACTTGGACAAACAAAATTGGGAAGAAGTATACATTGACGATACAAATCGTATGATACCTTTATGAGTATTTTGGGAGTTTTGTTTGAAAAAAATTGTGTGCAACAGAATTTTACTAAGAAAAAAACAGTTGATCATCCTTGGATGACCAATGGTCTGAGGAATGCATGTAAAAAGAAAAATATTCTGTATTCATGTTTTTTGAAATCAAGAACTCCTGAAGCTGAAAAAAAATACAAACGGTACAAAAATAAATTAGTAAGTGTTATAAGAAATCATAAGAGGGAATATTATAGTCAACTAGAAAGTTCCTGGAGAAACTTTGACGGGGGCTGCCAGGCTGTTGCCGGACATCTTGAATCAAAATGGCTCCAAATGTTAATCAGTTCTAGAGATGCATCTGATAAATACTTTCTATGAGTTTCAAACAGTACCAACAGTGAGTATGTTTTCATCAGATTCTAAATCATGTGACTTGACAGCAGCAGTTTGTGTGAGGAGTGTTCAACTTTGTTAGCAAAATACATTGCCATGGTAACTCCGATTGCTTATAAAAGTAATAGCACACATCTCTGAGTCGGGCCGGTCGTTTTGATATAACTTTTGTGGGGGTTCACTTTGTGGTTCGGTCCGTATTAAAGTTGAAAAAGATAACTTTTTCTGGTGTAGAATAATAAGTGGGCAGTAACCAACTAGTTCCTGGATTTGGAGATTCATTACGTCTTTGTTCGCAAATTACGTTGCCATGGTAACTCAAAATGCCAATAAAAGTAATAGCACACATCAGGGGGCCGAGCCAGTCGTTTTGATATAACTTTTGTGGGGGTAGACATTGTGGTTCGGGCCGCATTAACGCTCGACGAAATGTAGACACACGTTCGAGCAGGATAACAATAGGTGGCTTCCATGCATTTACATGCAATGGCAGCCCTCAAAAAGCTTTATCTAAAATGTGGCTGCACAGCTTGTTGGTTGAGAACACTCATATTTCAGTAAGACTGCAACTACAATTTGCCTATTTTCTTGCAATTTTGTGTTGCCCACTTATTTCCAATAGTTGCAACCAAATAAAATATTGTTTTTAGTCCATTCTTAACAAAATGGGTGAGGAGCATCTTTCTTACTTAAAATTAATTTCAACGTGACAAAGCACCCTATAGCTGGTAAAATTCTGGTATAAATCTGTAAGGTTTTTGGTTCAGAAGGAAGGAGCACATTACTTTATGTGCACCTTGCAGCTATATCAGGATATAAAGTCACCTTCAGATGACCTTCAGCTTGTCTCATCAGGTGCTTCTCTGTGCTTCACTGAGGGTCTCATGAATCCACAAACTCTGAGAAACACAAGGATGAGGAGAGGGAAATGAGCTGTGGGAAATGATGAAGGTGAAATCTGACAGGTAGGAATAATTCTCCACACAATAACAAGCTATAAAACATCTCAATGACACTGTGTTGTGCTTTAATGAGAAGAGTTTGATATATGGGGATGTGGGAATAGCTTCATACTTCCCTATCACAAAAATGAATCAACAAACTGCAAAGCCTGTCTAGTAAACTGGAACTAGCGGTTTAACATATCAAGACAAAATATGTGTTCAGGTTTATACCTGTATGTAAAACAAAAGTCTGCTTATTAACTATTAAATTAAGTGGCATCCTCATGCAACATTGTTTATTTTGTATTTTGTTTGAGTCCACAATATACCGGTATGTTTTTTAGAAATAAATTTATCTTGAAATCAAATGTGCATCTTACTCGAAGAAAAAAAAAAACAATAGATTGAGCTTTTAGTTTAAAACATATTCCTAAAACATATGTTTGTCTAGTTAACAATGGCCGTTTTATATTTCAGTCAGTTTGTGACAGCATGCAGGATGTTATCAAGCATGCAAGTTACATCTGCTCTGTCGTAGTATTACAGCTCTCTAAATCTACGCATAAAAATGGTTGCAAGGAAGCTGACAGAATGAGTGAGACATAGCTTTTAAAATCATAGCTTCACCACATACTTTCCTGCCTGTTTCTTTCTGGGCCACTATCCAACTGCCCATCTATTGCTTTTTATCGATTCTGAGATGAGGACTGTGTGGTTTGTATTGCTGTGGTTTCTGATGGGAGGAGTTTGTTTCAATTTTTAGTTTTCTTAGGTTAATGTCTGTACTCCTAATTTCTTGTAACAAGTCATATATTTTGTCATTTCATAATAAATATACAATGAAACAAAACATCTTGTCAAATGGTGGTTGTTTCTCTGGAGCTTCAGCAGTTTTCTCACCAGAAGAATTAAGCTGCTGCACATCTGTTTTTTTTAATGGAATATTGCCTTTCATGTGACAGTTTGTGAGTGGTGTGAGAAGGGTCTTTCACTGCACTTTGTCTTTCTCCAAGGAGGGCAGACTTCATAACACTCAGCCATTATTACCACATGTGGTATCTTGCTTTTGCTTTTAGCAACACTACTGTTGCCACAGCAAGAAATGTTGCAGCTGGTGTTGCGGATTAAACCTTACTTTCCGCTCGAGTTGGTTTTTTGTTTCTCTTTGGATCGAATGCTGGAGTGAAAGACGACAGAGAGGTACCTGAAATTCCAAACCCACTTTAATTAATCATAAATTTAAAAAGTCACAGAATACATTTGTTCTATTTCAAAAAGCCATTATATTTGATTACAAATTGTGGACAGAGAATGAGAGAGTGAGATAGGGAGAAAGAAGAAAGAGAGAGAGAAAAAGACATTGAATGCACATTCAATGGAGACAGACCCATACAACCTAATGAGTTGTTCTCCCCGTGGGCTTGGTTTGCGTTGTCTGCTATGGAGGAGGACAACTGATGCTTTTGTACTCTTCTGTGGGGTTGCCTGCTCTCAACTGATAAGAGTTTCTGTTCCCCTCCCCAATTGCCAGAAAGCTTCTGTCTTGTAACATTGCTTTTTTTTTCAGCTTGCAGACTTTCGGCTTCCTCTGGTCTCCACCAAGGCCTTAGAGGGGGAAGGGCACGACACATACCTTCTGACTGAGTAACCATAAGTAAGGGGCTTTCAGTAGACTTCTCCAAAACCATATATCTACAAGGTCGTAAAACTGACAGACAAAGAGGCAGCAGGTCTCCCCCCATGCCCTAAGCCTGCAGGACAGACACAAACTGCATCATTTTAAAACCCCTTCAAGATGAAAAAACACGAAGACAAAAATATGTTTTATTTCATAACAAACCCCCTTTGGACCTCAATTCCTGAGGTCCATCCCAAAAGAAATAAAATCACACACCTAATAACGTAGCTAAACGCATATATACACAATATTCAATCAGTTCTTTCAAAATCCTCCAAGTTATAGTTTTTTAACAAAAGCAGTTAACGCATTACTTCAGGATCCCTCTTTTCCAGGGTGGACGTGATAAGTCTATGGACTTCGCTATCATTTTTACCAGGGATTACGCAGAAATGTTCTAGGAGGATAATCAAGGCTACCATACTTATCCCACCTATTCTGACTGCCGTAGTGACCCTCTTGTCTGGCCACCACATTTTAAATCAGTTGATTAATATGCAAATTGTAGAATATAAAGGAAATATATGCAAACAATGAACGATATAATAATAGTAAGCCCTTTAGGATATTGCAGAATTCTAAACCTTAAGTTTCCCAAGTTCCTCCTCCAGCAGCAAGGCAGTTGTCTCCCTTGAACACACAAAAATAGAGAAAGAACACAAGATTTATATCATCATTAAAGAAACATTAATACATTTTTTGAATGTGCCACACGTACTCAGGGGAATTGCCCTGGTTACAGCTACTCAGGGCAGACCCCTGGCGTTGCTCGGGGAGGTCCTCCTATGTCCCCGAGTTTTCTTCGTGTTATGTGAAACTCTAATATGTAATGTTTTTATCTCTCTAGATGTCTGTACTATGTGTGGATAATCCAGTACCGAGTGGCCCCATAATACAGAGTCCTTCTGGGCCCCGCACGCAACTTTACTCGGGTACTTTGGTCTACCAAGGCATGAGAGTTCGAATGCGACCTCTTCTTGTCATCCAGCCCAATCCTTTAGCTCCTTCCTGGTTCACGGGCTGGAGCACACTGAACCGTGTGGATCCCCTGGCATTGACACGCACTACCTGCAATGCGTGCTCAGCGACCCCCCACGGGTCCTTACTGACCAGGGCTGTCTGGTCTTGCCTCCCCTGGACTCCGTTGAGAAAACCTAAACCACAAACTTCCGACTTGTTAGACTACAACAGGGCCTTCTCGGGTTAACCCAATTCACTCATCTGAGAGAAGGCCCAAACGTGTCAGATTCTAAAACATAAGCCAATTTCTCCAATGTTATATTAAAATTTGTACCCAGAAATGTGCAATAAAACAAAAATAGAGTTCCATCCTTACCCCCTCAGCTGGAGCATTTCCAGGAACCACCTATAATAAGCAGAATCATGTCCACAGCAAACAACACCCAATAAATTATAAATCAGTAGTACAAAGAATGAATCATGCATGTTAGTTGGGTTTGGGAGAGACTTAATCTTCATTAGGGTTAATTATGAGGCGGTTCATACTTACAAAAATACTGTACCTCTTTATTCAGCTTATAGCAGAAATTACACACATAAAAGTAACATAGCATGCGGCGGCCGAGCATAATTCACAAAACATTGTACACCTGTGGTTCTATACACCTTCTTCCTGAGTCAATAAGTCACATGTCGTCTAGTCAAGTCAATTGCTATAAATCTACAGAACCATCATATTTCTAACCACCCTCTGATCAGGTCCACTTCAGGTTTGAGTGGTTTGAGCCTGCAGGCCAGGAAACATTTCCAAGGGGCGTCCCCCACTAGAGATCTGCTTCACACACATTTCACAGAGGAAAAAACATTGTTGTTAATTGTTCATATAAACCTTTAACATTGTTGTTAATTGCTCATATAAACCTTTAAGACGCCTCATGCTGTATGACGATTTTGTTCATTCCAAATCTAAAACCTCTGTATAACTAATGAACTAACCCTTTCCTAAGTTGTCTTCCTATTTAGGAATATGCTTGCACCAATACTCCTTCCTCCATGACATGATTAAAGAAAATAAAACGTTCAAGACCGATGCCGCCTCAATATCGACGCAAGTGGATTTTGTTTATAATGCCAATTTATCAGTTAT
This sequence comes from Garcialebias charrua, assembly GCA_038048925.1. Classification (NCBI taxonomy): domain Eukaryota; kingdom Metazoa; phylum Chordata; class Actinopteri; order Cyprinodontiformes; family Rivulidae; genus Garcialebias; species Garcialebias charrua. Next base: position 15,297 of record JBBPBX010023200.1, on the reverse strand, counting down.
CCTTATTATGCTTTGTATACTAAAATGTATTTACCATCTATTAGTTAATTAGTTATTTCTAGGAACATTTTTCAACCTAGTTGTTTTTAGGAAACATTTACTATCTAATTATTTTTAGGGACCAATTTCAGCCTCTCTATTTTTAGGAACATCTGTCCACCTTTCCCCCTTGTGAAACAAAACTCTACCTTGTTTCAATTCTGTAGTCTGCATGCCAAAGTTATTTGGTCGTTAGATTGGAAGTGGTGTCTAATTTTACCATCCTTTAACCTGAGCACTAGTGTCAGATGTTTCCTAAACCTCAGCCTATTGCCACCACTAAGTTGGTTTGCACAACCATATAGCTAACTGTAATCTACGATATCATCTCATTTTCTTTAAAATTATAATCATTTACCAAAATGTACCCCTTGTGACACATCAGATTCCTAACATGCACTCCGCCAAGGATAACTGTTGCCCTCTCTTCAGTTCTATTAAAACCTTGTATGAATGTTTGTGGAGACACAAATTTTAACCTGCAAAAACAAAAATATAAAAGTTAACTCGTTTTAGGGTCAGGAGCTGGGATCATTTCCCTTGCTTTCCTTAAGCTTCACCACAGAGTTACAGGAACCAGAAAAAGCAAGTCGTCAGATCCACCTGAGTACAGTATAACTAAGAATCATGAAGCCCGTGCTGGCAGGCCCTAAATGTGCCTATGTGTTTCATTTAAAAAAATGCATCATAGCAACTGTAGATTTGACCCCGGATATCAAAGTCATTGACAGAACCTCTCACATCAATATGGGGTACGGCCTTTGCTGGTATGGGTGACTTCAGGACAATTTGTTCTCTTGTCTGTTTGGAGAACGTGTTCAGCCTTCTCTTGTTCCAGACCCCTGTGAGATGTTCACTGGGTTCTGATTCTCATCAGGATCCTCCCAAATCCAGACCGTATATTCTGGCCATTTGTGTCTGATGACCATGTTCCGACAGTTCTTTGACAAAGTCCTTGTCTCTGCTCGGCTGAAAGTTTCTGTGGACAGTCTTTTGTTCTTTGATGACAGTCCAGTGCACTGCCTTCCTTTTGGTGCCTTTATTGTTTTCAGTCGTTCCTTGCGTAAGCCCCTCAAAAGTTCTTTGTGCAAGGTTGCATATGAGTCCAGCCATGTTGTTGTTGTTCTCAGTGAAGTCACCATGAGCTAGTTCTGGATACACCTTCATATTAATTCTGATCCGATCTGATCAATAACCATAGTAGCTAAGATTCAAAAGTCAGATGCTGCATGTATTTTGACAGAGGCCTATCTTAATGCATGTTTTACCATTATGTGTTCTGTAAGATGAGGTGGGATTCATAAGACTCACTCTTGCCGTTCCACCAACACTGTTCAATGAGGCTATTTAAAAAAATTAAAAAATCATTAACAGACCAGGATCAAATTAATTTTCTGTTAACTAGCTTTATTATGGATCCTTCGACAGAGGCATCTTTTAATCTGATCTGCACAACAGATCCAAAACATTAGTTTGCCTAAAAGTGAAATAATCAATTACCCTGAAACCAAAAAATACTGTAGCCTACTTTTATTTTAGAAAATATAATTTACTGTTTTCTAAGACCCCCTTGCTAGTATACAGTGTTGTGAAATAAAACATATTTTTGTCTTCGTGTTTTTTCATCTTGAAGGGGTTTTAAAATGATGCAGTTGTGTCTGTCCTGGAGGCTTAGGGCATGAGGAGAACTGGGGCCTCTTTGTCAGTTTTACGACCTTGTAGAAATTATGGCGGGGAGAAGTCCATTGAAAGCTACTCTCTCTCTTGCTCTGCATGTAGGCTCAGAAAGTATCAGAACAGTTCTGATCTATGTGTGTAGTGTAGGATTTTTAAATGTAATTTAATGTCCATGTGGTGAGATGGTGTTCCACTTCCCCCTCCTTTCTACTCTGTGCACCTGCTGCAGCTAGATGAGCATCAGGTGTAACTAGATGAGCAACATTGATTAGTGGGCGGGGCAGACTCCTTATAGCTGGGCAGGCTGCTATGGGATGTGTGTGTCTTTGTTTCCCTCCCTGCTGCTCCAGTTGGCTGCTTCATTCTGCTGGTGCTCTTGGTCTGCTCGTCTGAGATTGTAAGTGCCAGCTTCTTGAATTAATGACTGGGATCATGGTTGGGTTTGTGGGTGTCACACCTGTCCATTTCTGCAGTGTTCTGCTGGCATTGCCGACTGGGTGGGGATTGTTGTGGCGTGTGGTTAGGCCCTCGCTGCTGACCTGCTTCCTCCCTGGTTTGGCTGTGTTTGCACCTCTGGGTAAGTACCTGCAATTTATATTTTAATTTATTTTCATGAATCCACAACAATGGGTTTCTGTTTCAGGCACCTGATTTTGCTGCTTGGAGCTGCAGTGCAGTGGACGCTCTGCTGTTTTGTCTTCTCTTGTCTTGTTTGTCTTGTCCTGTAATTCTAGTGTTTGGACGCTTTCAACAAGACCTGTACTGAAGGGCAGGTTGTGTGGGCAGAGCATTGCTTCTCTGACTCCGTTGAACAGAGCATCTGGACGACAACGACTGAGGATGGTTTAAAGTGTCTGCCATTATTCCTGAGTCTTCCTGCTTTTACAAGGACCGAGTGGTGGACTTGACTCCTTGAGTTTGAGGAAAGAACTCTTTTAAAGGAACGGAGTGGTGGACATGAAACCTCAGTTTTAAAGAATTGTTTTTATGAGAACTGTTTTTATGAATTTGTATAAATAAATATTGTAAATTTACTTAGTCTATGTTCTGGTATATCTGATAATAACTTAAAAGGAGCAAGAGCTCCACCTTCTGGTCACATCCAGTTACACTATTTGGTCACATTATGGTCTAATAGTGTGTGTGTGTTTATAAATACTCAGCATTATTGTATATGTAGTTTTAGTCATCAATGTATCAGTGTCCTTCCCTCTCTCAAGCCTGTGGAAACCAGAGTGAGCTGAAACCCCCTGAGGCCTGGGTTGACCAGAACAGAAGCTTTCTGGCAGTGGGGGAGGACAAGAGAACAAAGCAGAACTTCTCATTGGTTGAGAGTAGGAAACACCTTACAGGAGAACAAAGCAAAACTTCTCTTATTGGTTAAGGCAGGCAACACCCTACAAAAGAATAAAAGCATGAGTTTTTTTCTCCTCCATCAGTCAATGCAAGGAGCAGGCCACGGGGAAAAAACAGTCCATCAGGTCGAATGTGGTATCTCTCTTGAAATGCGCATTTCAATGCTTTCTCTCTCTTTTTCTCTCTTTCTTCCTCTCTCTCTCTCTGTCTATTTCTATGTGATTATATAAAATGGCTTTATAAGATAACAAATGTATTCTGTGACTTTTTAAACTTATGATTAATTAAAACTGGTTTGGAACTTTAAAGTACGCGTCTGTGATTCAATGTATTTCCTTCTTTTATCCAAAGTGAAGCCAAACAACGAACTTGGGGCTTAACGCCAACAATTTGGAGGTTCCACCGAGATGGTTGCACGTGGACAGGAAGGGACAAGCGCGAGTCCAGAACACTGATCAGTGACCGGTCACCACTACTAAAAAAGGTAAGCAGATTCCTGTTTAAACGAAATCTGTGATTGGAATTTTTATAGGCAAATTTGATTCAGTGTGTTGGACTCCAGTAAAATAAGGAAATAAGACGAGTAAGTATCTGGATACGTAAAGTAAAATAATAATACCCAAGTCCCAGGTAAAACACACAGTGGTCGAGCCTCCCAGGTGCCGACGGGCTTCTGGAACAGAGGGATTCGGGGTTTTAGGATAAACAAATAATTTATCCGCTGCCGTTCCTGTAACTCTGAGACTAAGTTAAAACTGTAAACTTGCTAGGTTAGTAGCTAGCTTAAATCAATGACAATTTAGACTTACTTATAATTTGACACTATATAAGTAAGGGCGGGACTAGGGTGAGAGTTTGAGGAAAATGCGCTGACCTACGCTGATAAAATAGTCCGAGAGTTCCAAACCTGGACCATTTAAATAAAATAAAACAAAATTAGTCACAGAATACTAAATCTTTTTATGTTCTAAAATAGTAGGGTTCCTGACAATGTGAGGAGTCAACACACGATTATACCAATCTTATTTTACACTCAAAAGGTTCTAAAAATATATATATATATTATTAATAAAATAAATATATTTTTTATTGCTGAGGTTTTCTGGCGTCAGAGTCTCGCGTGCCTGTTGAGCTGGTCTGTCTTATATGTTGTTTGTCTGGTGAATCATAAGGTCAGCGTGAGCTAGTCTGTCTTATCTGTTGTATGTCGTGTTGAACAGAAGGCCAGCGTGAGTGTGTAAGGAAGAGAAAGAAAAAAAAAGTTCCGGAGGCATCCGTGTATTCACTGAGTCCTGGTTCCTGTGACAATAAAGATTAATAGTCTGTGTGGTGTATGAGTGTTTGACTGTAAGAATGAACAAAGACATAAAACATTTGAAATAAGGAGAAAATAAGCAAAATAAAGTGGAAATCGTCTGAAAAAGCTTTAATTGGCTAAAACCAGCTGAACAATAGCTAAAACAAGAGCATGGTCTTGCTAAATTAGGCTGAAAAAGTTGGATTAAAAAATGTAGAATTAGCTGAAAAAGCTGAAACAGGCTATATACAGAAATTATTAAGTTAAATACCTTTGATACTATCACAACATCTTCTTCTTGCCTCAATAAAAGCACTGTCCTATGTTATGAAATAAAATAATTTTGTCTTTGTGTTTTCATTATATCGAAGAGGTTTTTCATACGATGTTAAAAATGATCAAGTTTCTCTCATAAAATGGTAAGGGTTTTCTGAGAGGAGACAGAATGTGAGCATCTACTCATGTGAGGCTTTGGGACTTAAGGAATGCTTTAAGTTGGGTCTCTTCTGGTCTTTGAGTGACTTGTGGCAGGGGGGGCCTTGGTGCCTTTTGTCAGTTTTATGACTTCACAGATTTATATGACTGGCAAGGAGACACTGGCCTCTTTGTTCTGGGTGTTAAGCCACACGTCCCCTCTCAGCCTCATGTGAGTTGGAAGAAAGGTGTCCAGCTCTGAAAACTGTGTTCACTTGAAGGCGCAGAGAACATGGTTGCATAAAACGTAGTAAAACAATTAATACCTTGATCATAAAGCACTTGTGCATTAATTATATAATAGTTGTGAAGTAGTTTTCAATCAGATTAAAAGTAGAACTGTGTAAGGTCAGCCTGTATAAATAAAGGTTGAATGAATGAATATTATCCTTCACTCTTTTACCAAAAAAGAGTTCAGCCAGCTGAAAAAACAAATGGTATTTCCTCTATCAGTTAAGGGGGAGGGAAAAATACCCCACCAGAGAGACAAAGAGGATCCTATGTGATTGATGGAAGGCAGGATTATCCTGCAGGAGTATAAAAACATGGGTATCCTCCTCCAGCGATAAGTCAGAAGGCCCCGGGGTAAAGAGAATTGGATCCAGACTAATCAGGTTGTATGAGGTCTCCCTTGAACACAATCAATGTCTTTTCTTCCACCCATTCTCCCCCACTGTCTCCCTGGCTCTCTTTTGAACAAATGTAATGACTTTTAAGAATAGCATAAATGTATTCTGTGACTTTCTTTTTTTAAACTTATGATTAATTAAACTGTTTTTTTTGGAACTTTAAATTATGAGTGTTTGTCGTGTTTTCAGCGTGTTTTTCCTTTCTGATCCAAAGTGAACCAAATAATGAATTCTGGGGCGGATAAGAATCAAAGCCAACAATTGGAAGTTCCTACCGAGATGGTTGCACGCGCGGACAGGAAGGGGCAGAGGAGTCCAGAGCACTGACTACTGACCGGTCACCTCAACAAAAAAAGGTAGGCAGATTCCTGTTTAAACAAAATCTGTGATTGGGAATTTTATAGGCAAATTTAAACTCAGTGTGTTTGGACTCCATTAAAAGTAGAATTATAAGTTTCCAGCCAAGACTCCAGATCCCAGAGTAAAAACACGCAGTGGTCGCGCCTACCTAAAGCCGACGGGCTTTTGGAACAGAGGGATTAGGGGTTTTAGGATAAATAAATAATTTATCCGCCGCCGTTTCCTGTAACTCTGAGACTAAGTTCAACTGTAATCTTGTTAGGTTTGTGGCTAACTATAAAACAGTGTCAATTAAATCTACTTATAATTTGATTTTTGATTAAGTGGAGGCGGGATCTGGTGAGGTGGTGTATTTGTATATTACTATGCGTAAATACGTTATAATACACTAGGAATGAAGGTATTGAAATATTAAACCCACAAATAAATAAAATAAATAAAGTGTGGGACTGAGGAAAAATTGGAATGAACGCGCTGACTTTCGCTGATAAAATAATCCGATAAGAGTTCCAAAATTTGGACCAGTTAAAAATAGAATAAAATTAGTCACAGAATACTAAATCTTTTTTATGTTCTAAACCAGTGAGGGTACGAACACTGTGAGGAGTCAACACACGTCAAACCAATCCTATGTTACACTCAAAAGGTTCTAAAAAAAATATATATATTTTTTTTTTCTTTTTTATTGCTGAAGTTTCTGGCGTCAGAGCTCTGCATGCCTGTTGGGCTGGTCTGTTTATCCGTTGTCTGTCCTGTGAGTTATAAGGCCAGCGTGAGCTGGTCAGTCTTCAGTGTTGTAAGTCTTGTTGAATTATAAGGCCAGCGTGTGTGTGTGTGTGGAAGAGGAAGAAAAAAGAGTTCCGGAGTGGTACACGGGAAAAGAATCGGACGGGCTGACTTGCCATAAGGAACGCGCAGTCTGTCTCGACCCTTCCAGTGTGGGAGGCACCCGTGTATTCACTGAGTCCTGGTTCCTGTGACAATAAAGATTAATAGCTGTGTGGTGTGTGCATGTTTTACTGTGAGAATGGACAAAGGTACAAAAGCTGAAATGGAAGGAAATTTTAGTCAGAAGTGCGGGAGCGCCTCATTTAAACCCATAGAAGAACAAAAGAAAATTATAACACAGGCAATAAATATATCAATGCAGGACAAAAAACAGGAAAAACAGCTCTTAAAAAAATTAGAGGAATTAACTGACAAAACAGGCAAAAGTAACGTGGTGAGTTTAATATGGGAAAAAATAAGGAAGTGTAGAGAAGAAACAGAGGACTTTGAAAAGCAAAAGAAAGAGGCCAATGCTTTACAAAAAGGGAAATATAAAAAATTGTTGACTGCATCAGACAGCAGTTGCAAAGAGTGGTTTAAACTGGTTTTAATAGCACAAGGAGTGTTACATTTACTGACTATGGAGAAGAGTGAGAAAACAGGAATTCTTGAGCCTCCACCCTATAACAGCACCCCACCAGCACCATCGGTAAAAAGCATGTACCCAATATATCATGTAGAAGGGGGCGTGGTAAAGATAGAAGAAGCTCCCTCCACCTTAGAGCAAGAGAATTCCATGACATCAGAGAGTCTGGTTACTAAGAGTGAGGTGAGATCAGTGAGTGCATCAGACTTCAGAGACTTTATGAACACACATGGGTCCCAAAAGGCAGCTGTCAGCTCAATATCTATAACCCCTCCTCCCTTCTCTCCAATAACCCCCCCAAGGTCACAGGCGTCGTTTTACCACCCATCAGGGCAAGGATGTGTTCCTCCTGACGCTCCTGGGTGGGGAAACAGGCCTGAATTAACTGACAGGATGTTAAATCTGACACCCCACAACACATCGAGGCCCAGGAACCCCCCCTTGGCCGAAGGCCCTCTTCGGATCACTTCAGAGGTTATAACCTCTCCTCCTCTTCCATCCAATCGGATGGAAAACACCAGTACACCGCTTCCCCTCTACACCACCACACCACTCCCTGTAACAGCACACCCCAGTACATCCAGTCTTATGGAGCATGAGGAGACGCAAGGGTTTGAACATTGTTCTTTTTCCAGCAGCAGCTATCCCTTGTTCCAAGCAGGTACACAAGTCAGGTACAAACCTTTTGCTTTGGGAGACATTCAGGCCTTGGTGGAGAAATTGCCCCCCTTAACAGAGGGGGCCAGTAAATGGTTGAACTCAGTGGACAGCCTCACTAAAGGGATCACATTGGCAGTAGGGGATGTGAGAGCTTTGTTGGGAAGATGTGTAACATCCACTAGGATGGATGAATTGGAACGGGCAGCAGGTTGGAATCGCACAGTTCTCGACTCAGAACCCATGACAAATCACTTAAATAGGTTCGCAGGAGCCCTTAGGGAGGCTTACCCGCTCCCAGAGGGTTCAGGGGTGCCTAAGTTTCATTGGAAACCTGGACAGAACCCCACAGTTTATTTAGATCAGTGTAAGCAAGAGTGGCATGATAGAACACACTGCCACGGGCAAGGTGCGGGACAGAGATATTTCTTTAGACAAGCTATCCTTGATGGTGTTCCAGCAGCTGTCAGTAAAGCAATAAAAGCAAACCCTGACCTTCCCACTGCTGATGCAGAGAAATGGGAACGTCACTTAATTCATCATCTGCAGGAAGTAGCAGATGAGGAGGTAAAAAGTTCAGCTGATTTAAAAGACATGCAAACTCAGCTGCTGAAATTACAACTAAAGCAAGCTAGAGATGTGGTGCAATCAAAGAAAGAGGCCAAACAGATGGTTACTGGGGAGGGAGGTGTGTTTAACACCCCACAGCAGCACACGGCACCCCAGCCATATTATAACAACTCATCTCAGGGTCCGGTCAGGGGGCAGTGGAGGAGAGGAGGAAGAGCGCGGGGCAGGGGCTATAGTCAAAGTCAAAGTCAAAGTCAACTTTATTGTCAGATCTGCAATATGTACAGTGCAGGACATACACAGGACCGAAATTGCGTTTCTCTCAGTCCCTCGGTGCAACAGTAAACATCTAAACATTGAAACACTGAAACATATAATAATAGACATAAGCATAAAAATAGTAAAACTAACACTGTCCTGTGTGTTTTTTTTTTTTTTTTTTTTGCATAGTGGTATAAAAAAAGAGTATAAAAAGTATAACTAAAATAAACTAAAGGTTTCTAGCATTGACATTTGCAAAGTGGCAAAGCAGCGAATGAGTCAATGTACACAGTATATGTATGAGGTAGTAGTTGATGTTGTTGTAGAGGCAAAAAGTGGCATATGCAGTAAGGCACATTGGGCATCCCTAAATAAGACCGTTCAGAGCACACTGTATATGTACCAGCAGTGGTGTAGATATTAAAGTAGTGTAAATAAATGTAAACAGTAGTAATTACATGTAAGCAGTAGTAATAAAAGTAAACAGTATTAATAAATGTAAACAGAGAATGTAAACAGTATTATGATTATAGGCAGTGATGTAATACAGACATTAGTGCAATTATGAGAAGTAGTGCAAACTGTATGAGCACATGACCGAGAGTTTAGTGAAAACCCGTTTGGTGACACAGAGTCTAGTGTTAAAAACTTTGTGTTGAGTGATAATATGTGAGAAAGTTTTAGTGTTAAGGCAGTTCAAATGGGAGGGGAGGCAGAGCAGGCAGAGTGTTTAGCATTCTGACTGCCTGATGAACAGAGCTGTCTCTCAGTCTGCTGGTTCGAGCCTGGAGACTCCTCAGTCTCCTTCCTGATGGCAGCAGTCTGAAGCAGCTGTGTAGTGGGTGTGTGGGATCACCTGCCATGCGGTGGGCTTTCCGAGTGAGGCGTTTGCTGTGTAAGTCCTGCAGTGAGGGCAAGGAGGTGCCCACGATCTTCTCAGCTGCTCTCACAATGCGCTGGAGGCTCTTGCGGCAGGATGCAGTACATGCACCAAACCACACAGTGATGCAGCTGGTCAGGACACTTTCTATGGCACCTCTGTAGAAGGTGCTCATGATGGGGGTTGAAGCTCCAGCCCTTTTCAGCTTGCGGAGAAAGTAGAGACGCTGGTGAGCCTTCTTTGCCAGTGCTGCAGTGTTCCTGCTCCAGGACAGGTCCTTTGAGACGTGCACTCCCAGGAACTTGGTGCTGTCTACTCTCTCCACTGCGGTGCTGTTGATGGTCAGAGGGGGATGTTGGGCATCCCTCTTCCTGAAGTCCACAACAATCTCCTTTGTCTTCTCCACGTTGAGAGTGAGATTGTTGTGTCCGCACCACAAGGCCAGGCGGCTCACCTCGTTCCTGTAGTCCGTCTCATCGTTGTTGCTGATGAGACCTACCACTGTTGTGTCGTCCGCAAACTTGATGAAGTGGTTGGAGCTGTACGATGGTGTGCAGTCGTGTGTTAGCAGGGTGAATAGAAGGGGGCTCAGCACACATCCTTGTGGGGCCCCTGTGTTCAATGTGATGGTGCTAGATGTGTTACTCCCGATCCGTACTGTCTGTGGTCTCCCGGTCAGGAAGTCTAGCAGCCAGTTACACATTGAGGTGTTCAGCCCCAGACTGTCCAGTTTAAGGATGAGCTGTTGGGGGATGATGGTGTTAAATGCCGAGCTGAAGTCGATGAACAACATTCTAACATAGGAGTCCTTCGTGTCCAGATGTGTGAGAGCTGTGTGAAGGGCAGAGGAGATGGCATCGTCGGTTGAGCGATTAGGTCGGTATGCAAACAGATGGTTACTGGGGAGGGAGGTGTGTTTAACACCCCACAGCAGCACACGGCACCCCAGCCATATTATAACAACTCATCTCAGGGTCCGGTCAGGGGGCAGTGGAGGAGAGGAGGAAGAGCGCGGGGCAGGGGCTATAGCCGAGGTAACCTGCAGGGAAACAGAGCACAAGACGTCTGCCATTTTTGTTTGAAGCCAGGGCATTGGGCCCGTGACTGTTTTCACAAACAAGCACAGTCACAGAGGGAAGGACGCCTTCACTCAGCTCCCAACTCACAGATGGCTCCAGCTGGCCAGCACCCGGCTCTACAAAGAGAGTGGGCCCAAGACTCAGGGTCCAGCTCTTCATACCAGCAATGACACACCCCACAGAGAAACCAGTCCATAGGGGGAGGTGCAGACCCTATGATACGGATGAAAGTCATGAACAAGGACTTGTCCTTCTTGGTGGACACAGGTGCCACATACTCCACGTTGAATGACCTGGACTTTTCCGAACACGCCACATCTGACACGGTGTCAGTGGTGGGCTTCTCTGGGGTGCAACAAAAACTGCATTTAACTGAACCTCTCCTGATCACAGCAGGACTGCAGTCTTTGACTCATCCTTTTGTTTTGTCTAAGGATGTACCAGTAAACCTACTGGGTAGAGACTTGTTGAAAAAGATGGGGGCGACCATTTTGTGTGAACCAACTGGGCTGAAAGTCACTCTGCCCAATGGGACTTGTTGGACTTGTTCACAATCATCTTCCTCTCCAGCCTCACAATGTCTGCTTAAACCAACGCAGGAGGAGGTCGCTGACATCTACTGGGCTTTGCTACGCCCTGAAACAACACAGCAACTGGGCATCTACTCTGCGTACTTGTCTTGGAAGCCATGGCTTGATGCTCTGCGACCCTATGTTCCCCCTCCAGATCCTATACATCTGACACTCTTTTATGACCGTGACTCTGATGATTGTTTTAGAGAGCATTTTGCCTCTACTTTGCAAGATACTGAGTGGGTTTTGACCTCAGATAAGATCATTGTAGGTCCTCAGGGGGTGGCCTCACATGTCACCCTATCACCATCTCAACTTGAATGGTATAGGATGTCATCTGAAGCAGCACCACATGTCTCACTTGCTCTTTCACCTTCACACCAGGCTAAGGATTTAGGACCCATGGTAAAAACAGTCATGGATGCCCTAGATTGGTGTCCCACACAGCTTCCATCAGTTGCTTTTTCACCATCAACAGATTGCTATATTATTGATGTTTCAGCTCAGGATTTGGGTAAATTAGATCATGAACTTATTTCAAGAGAACATGGCAGGGAAAAGACTGATCACACAGAGGTCCCTGCCATGCTTGATACGCTCCCACAATCCCTTTGGTCTCAAGGTCCAGAGGATGTGGGATTAGTAAACTGCGATCCCATCACTTTTGAACTTCTCTCCACTGAGCCAATATGGTTGTATCAATACTCACATAAGCCAGAAGCCGCAGAGGGGCTGAGCAATACGGTTTGGGGGTTGCTAAATGCAGGAGTATTAGAACCGTCTAATTCACAGTGGAATACTCCCATTTTGCCAGTCGAGAAAGCAGGTACAGGAAAGTACAGAATGGTGCATGACCTTAGGTCAATTAATGCAATCCTTAAGACTCCCACCTGCCCTGTTCCAAATCCATACGTGGCGTTAACAAACTTGAACCCAAAACAAAAATGGTTCACTTGTATTGACTTAGCCAACGCCTTCTTTTGTCTCCCTTTGTCAAATGATGTACGAGACATTTTTTCTTTCACTTTTAATGGCCAACAGTATCGATACACGCGTCTTCCTCAGGGGCTTGCATTGTCCCCTGGAATATTCAATCAGGTACTAAAAGACCTGTTGGTTAAACTTCCTCTTCCTGAAGGCACCACTTTGCTTCAATATGTGGATGATTTATTGATAGCATCAGAATCACCTGAAGACTGTCTCAAAGCCACCCATGACATTCTTCTTCTTCTTCATGATGCGGGTTTCAAAGTGAGCAAAACAAAACTTCAAGCCGTCCGCACCCAGGTATCCTTCTTGGGACGGTTAGTCTCAGCTCGAGGAACAACGCTTTCTCCTGAGCACAGAGTTTCCATTTTGAATCACCCAAAGCCTAGCACGGTACAGGAAATGTTGTCTTTTCTGGGGTTGACAGGGTATAGCAGACATTATATACCTGATTACAGTGAACTCACTACTTCTCTTCGAAACATGGTTAAGGAACAGGGGATGAGAAAATTAAAGTCCAAGCTCGTTTGGAGCCTTGAAGCTGAACAGTCTTTCATAACTCTCAAACAACTTTTGACTCGGGCTACTGATTTAGCCCTACCTGATTACACCTCACCTTTTTACCTTGATGTTTCTGAAGCAAAAAACACCATTAATGGCATTTTGTTTCAGAAAAAGGGGGGGAATAGACAGATACTGATGTACACCAGCATTCTTCTGGATAGTACTGAAAAACGTCATCCACCATGTACACAAATGGCAGCAGGATTGAGTAAAATTGTCGCTAAAACAGCACATATAGTGATGGGCCATCCACTGCACATTTTAACATCACATAATGTCGTGGCCTATGTGAACTCTGAACTCTTCACAATGACTTCATTGAAACAAAGACGCATGAGTAACATTTTGGCAGCACCAAATTTGTCATTTTCACATGAAGGTGTAAACATGGCTGATGGAATGAATACAACACACACGCACGATTGTGTTCAAAAGGTCTATATGGAAGAAAAAATCAGGTCCGACCTAGAAACAGAACATATACCACATTCAGAAATACTTTACACGGACGGGTGCTGTTTTAGAATGGAGGATGGATCTTTGAAGTCAGGGTTCGCAGTGGTTAAACAAAACGGAGATGCATTCGAGGTGGTAGAATCTGGACAGTTGATGGGAAAACAGTCAGCTCAAAAAGCCGAAATCCAAGCGGTAGTTGCGGCACTAAAATTAGGCACAGGAAAAGAAATCACAGTATACACAGACTCAGCATACGCTTATGGAGTTGTTCATGTACAATTACCCCAATGGAAAAGAGCAGGGTTTTTGACAGCAGGAAATAAACCCATAAAGCATGAAGAACTCATAAAAGAGTTAGCTGATAGTCTGATGCTTCCAAGGAAAGTGGCAGTAGTGAAATGCAAAGGTCATGATGTAACACAGTCAGATACTGCTGAAGGTAATAGGCAGGCAGACAGAGCAGCTAAAGTGGCAGCTGGCTATTTAGCAAGAGTTCAGATGGTGACAGTGGAAGAGGAGTGTCAGTTTAAAAATCATTGGAGTAAAGTAGAAATCTCAAAAGCACAGAATGAGGCGTCTCCTGAAGAGAAATCTGTTTGGAAAGACAAGGGAGGAAAAAAGGATGAACAAAGCGGGTTGTGGACAGGACCCAATGAAAAGTGGATCCTGCCCATGACTCTGAAACCATTAGTTTTCCAGGAAGCACACAGTCTGGCTCATGTGGGCGGCGGACAGATGGCCAGGAATCTTCAGCAATGGTGGCATCCACACATGAAAGACATGATAACTGAACACATAGGAACCTGTAAAGTTTGTTTACAATACAACATCCGACCTACTGTAAAACCAGAACAAGGGATATTTCCCTTCCTGTTCAGACCAGGACAGGAAGTGATCATAGATTACACAGACATGATTGAAACCATTAAGGGGTACAGATATGTGTTGATGTGTGTCGACGCCCTCACAGGATGGCCTGAAGCCATACCTGCAAGAAAAGAAGACAGTAAAACAGTCATAAAGTTCCTGATAAACCATTACATTCCTAGACATGGGTTTCCCGAAAAAATCAGATCTGATAATGGTACACATTTTAAAAACGCAGACCTGCAGGCTGTGGAAAAAATGTTAGGATTAAAGCACGCCTTCGGGACAGTGTACCACCCCCAGTCCCAAGGCAAGATCGAAAGGATGAATCAGAACATAAAACAAAAATTGAGCAAAATCTGTGCACAGACCAAATTAAACTGGGTTGACGCTTTGCCAATTGCATTAATGATTGTAAGAACTTCTGTTAATAATGGCACTGGTTTCTCTCCCTATGAGTTAACTACAGGTCGACCTTTCCCTGGACCGAATGCTTGTTCTCTGCCCAACGAGGAGGACCGAAAGATGGACCATAAGGTATACTTTGATGAGTTAAAAGCTTTAGTAACCAACTTTACTCAGCAGGTACACGAGAAAAGGGGTCCACCAGGAGACCCTGACCTACCCACAGCTGAGTGGGTGCTGCTGAGGGTCGTTAAGAGAAAGTGGGCGGAGCCTCGCTGGGCAGGTCCTTTCCAAGTGACCGAGAGAACCTCACATGCGGTCAGGCTGAGAGGAAAGGGGGAGGTCTGGTACCATTGGAGTCAGTGTGCTCCAGCCCGTGAACCAGGAAGGAGCTGAGAGGATCGAGCGGGACAACAAGAGGAGCTCGCGTTCGAACTCTTGTACCTTGGTAGACCAAAGTAGCCGAGTAAGTTGCGTGCGAGGCTCAGAAGGACTCTGTTTAATGGTGCTAGGAATATGCACACATAGAACAGACACCTAAAACGATAAAAACACTACATATTAGAGTCTCACATTACACGAAGAAAACTCGGGAACATAGGAGGACATTCTCGAGCACCCAAGGGGAATGCCCCTGAGTACGTGTAAAAAGTATATTAATGTTTCTGTGATGATGATATAAATCTTGTGTTCTTTCTCTATTTTTGTGTGTTCAAGGGAGACACCTGCCTTGCCGCTGGAGGAGGAACTTGG
>JBBPBX010023199.1:13310-31981 GCA_038048925.1 Garcialebias charrua | reverse complement strand
TATATATATATACAGTATATATATGATTCCATGCCGATAATATTGTGCATCCCTAAGAAAACAAAGGTGCAAAGACAGCCTCCTGAACAGCCCAGCTATGTTTAATTGTCTCTAATTAATGAGCCCTCACTGGTATTAAAATAAAACAAGAACTTTATTAGAAAATATACAAATATGGTATAGACATCACATTTTCTGAAACAAAACCATAATATAACCATTGTATCAACTGCATTATATGACTCTAAAACAATCATTTTACATAACGAGAATAGAAGTAATAAATGCTGATATTGCTCTTCCTTTCAATAGGTTGATCAGTTGATCACAAATGTGTGATTTTTAGAATAGTTTGAAACATCAAAAAACTTGTTTTTCTCAGAGGTTATCTCAGACGAAATGTCAAGGGATGCATTCTAAATCTCATAGAATTTGTGGTAGTAAATTGTGTTCTAAAACATATGATAGGTTTTTAATCAGAAATCAATCTAATACACTTGATTTCTGCTATAGGAGGACAGAAACAACTAGCAGCTGCTTCTCTCAAAAAGCACTTTCTCGTGTGTTTGTTGGCTGAGTTATTGGTGGCGCAGCATCCATTGACGCTGAGAAACAGATGGTTCTGTGTCAGCAACAGTCACAGCAGGGCTATGGGAAGAAGGTCTCATGATGATGAGGTGAAACCTTCACCATCTGCAAATGTTTAAAGCTGTGAATAAGATTATGGCAGGGGTAACACAACAATAGGCCAGATGAGAACAAAATGTCACACAATTTTTTTTCTAAACTTCTCAAAAAGTGAAACTAAAGGAAAAGTTAAAACTTTATCAGCTCTAGCTACAGTGTGTACTCTGTCATTGCCATAGCATGATAAACAAAACTGTAGCCCTTTTTATTACACAATTTCTGATCTGATTCTGATTTCTTCTTGTCTTGAAGGCTATGACTTAAAGTATGAGAAAAAAAAAGATTTTGATCAGTCGGAACAATTTTTTTAACAATCCAATGTGCAATTTGATGACTTTGTACCTTCTCCTTGAGGACAAGGGCTCATACTACAAATGAAAGACAAGTGATACATAAAAATAAAATAAAAAACTCTGCGTCTGCGTGAGTGCACATTGCTCGTAAAGGGGGAGGGGGTTCTGAGTCCTTCTCATCACCTTCATGGCAGACAGTTGAGACTAAATGCCTGAGAGGAAAAGCAAATAAACTGGAAAGCTTTGCATGGCATATGATACGTTAAATAAATTAATTCCTGCAATTAGCAGAAAAGCTAATAAGACAAATTGAAAAAAAAGGGACATAATTTTAACAGTGAACATAAAGGCTGAGGTAAAACTACAATATACTTTGAGGAAATAGGATAACAGAGACAAAATGGACAATGGTAGTAAAAGTTTCTGAGTCCTGTCAATATGAATGTGAAGTAGGGCTGGGATGGCTCTGGGCAAGCTGATCCCCTTGGCTATTCTTTCGGTTGACTGGACTTACAAGCTATTAGCAGGATCTAATGACCTCATTACAGCGTGCTATCACAGGCAAAGGGGTAATTTAACCCTGTACCTGGCCATATGATGCTGAGCTGATACTGGAGATGGCCAACCCAACTGAGAAATGAAGCCTTCAATCACATGCATACAAACATCCTACAACCACAAAGCTGCACATTCAGATTCTGGGGCAGGATTGTTTAATAATGTCAAATCAAATGCTATCTATTGTTTTTATCTCTATAAACATGGGAGCATTAGGAACATATTTTATGTATCACCGGAAAAATACATCACATTAAAATGTTCAACTGTCCTGAAGCATTTCCTACTATTTTAAATACAACACAAAATTACTCAAGAGTAATGAGTTTATCTGTCAGTAAAGTTTTTTTTATTCTGTTAGATCAGCTAATCCAAGGACATAGTGTAAGAATTCACCTACAAACATCCTTAGAAAAATAAAAGAATGCTCATTCTCATGACGTCATTCTCATTCCACTCTCACTGACACTGTTTGTTAGTCATTAAGTTCTTATCTTTACCTATTTGGATCTATGTGTTTTTCCTGTGTCCTTTGCTTGTTTTGTTTTTGCTATACAGCGCCTTGGTTGGCCTTGTTACTATTTTAAGTGCTTTATAAATATGGTGGTATGGAATGGTATTCCCTCACCGTTTTCTTCCCAAAACTAATTTGTAATTTCAGTGCTTTAAGCAGCATTTTTATTACTTTTTTTTAACCCCGTTGTTAATTTATATTAGTCATTAAAAGTCCCCAGCACCATATTTTTCACCATATAAGTCACATTTTTTTGCATTATTTTGCAAGTCCTGTGACTTATACACCAAAACAACTAATATACGTTTATTTCCATATATTTATAACCCAATTTTTGGCTGAGATTTGACAATTTCATTCATTATGATATGGAAAATATTAAACATTATCATTTGCAGCTGCTAAGGGCCCTCAAGCAATATGGCAAGCAAAGTGTCTCATTAGGTAAAAGTGGCTATTAATGAAACACTTGGCTTGCCATACCAAGCCACCTCCGTCTCATGCCGGAACTCCTGAGCAAACATCAAATCAGCTGCATTTCACCATGCAGTCCAGACAAAATGCAGCTGATTTCAGAGTCAGAGTCAGAGAGAATTTATTGTCATTTGCACCGCATGTAGTACATGTGTTGAAAACGAGATTATGTACACAGGGTCCCAGTTACATCCAACAACAAATGCAAGAGAAAAACAATAATAACATCTAGGATTAACTAAGAGAGACATCAGCTAGTAATACACTAAGCCCTAATGTAGTAGAAAAACATCATTATAAACAGCAGCACGAACATGAGCAGATGGTCACAGATGAACGCAGCAACAAGAAACAGATCAGTATCAGTATGATGTGACATTTTGCAGTGTTTATTCTTATTATTTATTTATTCATGAGTCTGACAGCCTCAGGGTAGAAGCTGTTCCTCAGTCTAGTGGTTCTACATTTGATGCTCCTCAACCTCCGTCCCGAGGGGAGTGGTGCAAAGAGTGAGTGTGCTGGGTGAGTGAGGTCTTTCATGATGCAGGTGGCTCTTTTTCTGCATCTGGAGGTGTAGATGTCTGTGATGGTGGGGAGACTGACTCCCACAGACTTCTGTGCAGCCTTCACCACTCTTTGTAGAGCTTTCCTCTCTGCAACTGTGCAGCCTCCATGCCACACGTTGATGCTGGAGCACAGGACGCTCTCCACTGCACACCTGTAGAACGAGGTGAGGACTGAGCTTCTCAGACCGGCTCGTCTCAGCCGTCTGAGGAAGTAGAGTCTCTGATGACCTTTCTTGATCAGGCTGGTGGTGTTATTGCTCCAGCTGAGGTTATCATTCAAGTGTACACCCAGGTACTTGTAACTGGAGACCACCTCCACCGCAGATCCACCTATATACAGTGGGGTGTGGGTGTGTTTGTTCCTTCTGAAGTCCACAATCATCTCCTTCGTCTTCTTCACATTCATGTGAAGGTTGTTCTCTTTGCACCAGCTCTCCAGATGTTCCACCTCCTGTCTGTAGCTGGATTCATCATTATCTGTGATGCATCCCACCACAGCTGTATCATCTGCAAACTTAACAATATGACAGCCTGGAAGTGTGGCTGTACAATCATATGTGAGCAGAGTGAACAGAAGAGGGCTCAGCACACATCCTTGAGGAGAGCCAGTGCTGAGGGTGATGGTGGAAGAGGAGAAGTTGTGGATCTTCACGGACTGTGGTCTGTTTGTTAAGAAGTCTAAGACCCAGTTACAAATAGAGGGGCTTAGTCCAAGTGTAGATAGTTTGTCTATCAGAGTTTGGGGGATCATGGTGTTGAAGGCAGATGTGAAGTCCACAAAGAGCAGACGCACGTATTTAATTTGACCATTAAAGTGCATTTATTTAGGAAAGTTTAAACTAAGGCCCTGTACACACGTAGCCTTGTATTTGAAAAACGAATATCTGCGCAAAAAAAATATCTCCGTACATACATGTTCAGATATTTAAATTTTTCGTCTACATTTCCCCGTTTTTTTCACCATGGAGCGTTGTAATGAATATGCTGAACCCATAGGTGGCAGTGTAGTGCCGTCACAACTCTTCAAAGCAACAACAACTTCCTGTTATTATTTCTTTCTTTTTTTTCATTTGTGTGGACAGACCGTGTGGGAGTGGTGGCGCAGAGGTTAAGAAGGTGCGCTTGTGATCGGAAGATCGCTGGTTCAAGCCCCGGTACCGACAACATCAAAGATGTGGGTGGGATAAGTGAAGCGGTCACACCTGTCTCCACCCTCATCTGCCCCACTCTGGGCCCTTGAGCAAGGCCCTTAACCCACACCATCTGCTCCCCCGGGAACCCTAGATATCAGCTCTCTACTCCACACAGAGGGCTGTGGTTGCTCGGTGGTCTGTGGTTGTGTCAGGAAGGGCATCCGGCGTAAAAACAACTGCCAAATCTTCGTGCGACTAGATCGCTGTGGTGACCCCTAATGCAGGGAAAAGCCGAAAGAAGAAGAAGAAGTGTGGACAGACCGTGAGGTTGAACTACTATTAAATACCGTGTTGGAGTACAAAGTTAATAAAACGCAGGAAAATGTTGACTGGGAATCATGTCCGACTGGGAATCGTGTCAGAGCAGGTATGTTGACATTTTTAGCGCTTTTTTCTCCGAGCAGTATGTCACGTCAGCGCCGCTCCAGCTGGAGCAGAAACCTCCGGTTCTGAAAGTCCACACGCAGACTCAAACGCGGAGAATTCTCAAATCTCCACTTTGGTCGGAGTTTTTTTTTTATTATTCGTTTATAGTTACATCAACCGGAGTTCACGTGTGGATGAAAGGCCAAACCGCACGATAAACTGTTCGGTTTTACTGATATCCGGCTACGTGTGTACAGGGCCTGAGACACACATTTACTATAATGTCAAGCAAACAAATAATTGTTTTTAAGTGTTAATCTTGTTACGTTCTTGTTAAAGTCCTCCCGTGCATGCTCCCCGGCTTCTATTTGGCAGCCAATCAATTTTTGGCACAACACCGGGCCATGTTTCTGGATGGTCAGCGGTGACACATAACAAATGCGACGTCAGAGGTGACACGTAATAGATGCGACCTATATGGCAAAGCATCATATTTATGTTTTTCCCACTTTATTTGACATTTTGGACTGATGCGACTTATACGGTGGTGTGTCTTGTACGGTGGAAAGTACGGTAACAACACATTTTAGCCTTGTGTGACCAATTTGTCACTCTGTGCCACAAATTACAAATGGTACAAAATTAGTATTTTCTAAATATTTACAGCTACCATGTTTATTTGAATTTTTTATTATTTAAATATATTGACAAGGTAAAAAAGTAATACCTTGTTGCTTGGTTCTGGAGGCTATAAGCAAGCAGTTTCCTCTCAGGCTCCCTCTGCTTTATTTGCTCCCTTTTCCACTTTTAAATAAAAGTGCATGTTTTTGAGTTTGTACCTCGCAATTTCTAGCAGAAAGGTGATTAAAGGGGCTACAGAAGCTCCAAAAAGCCCACATTCGAGCTGTGTCACACTCTTAAAACAAACAGCGTGCAAATAATGATGATAAAGCCCAGCTTGTCACATAAATGTGCTCACTCATGCTTCTGTTTTAGGTGCAGACACCCACCTGCCACTTAAGAGCTGTACTCAGACAGCTATGAATGTGAACTAAAGCTCAGTGCACAGTGACTAGCATGTCCAATTCAGCAAACTACTCCATCTTTATCTGCACCTGTATCCTATTTGCCAAAATAGTAAGAATAGGACACACTTTATTGCACATCAGTGAATTTATGACATGTGTATATAACAGCCTTGAGTTGAGAATTTCACTCTGAATGTACAGTAGATGATTAGAGAAGTTGGATTTGACACAGTAGCAGTCTGATGTAGAGCTGAGAAAAGAGCGCTTTCTCAGCAGACAGTGAAAGCAGCCAGAAAGAACTAAAAAAAACAAGGACAAAACTCACGTCACAATTACCAGCGATGAATAATTCACAGAGTCAGAAACGTTCAAAAAGTGTTTAAAAAAATGTCATCTCTCTCCACTGTCTCCTCCTGCCTCGCTCAGAATGAATCTTTACTTTTATCTTCGTCTCCCTGTTGGATAGTCTGCTTCTGTGACTTTCTGACTCTACAGATGTTTGCCTAAACCTCTTTTTTCATTTTCGTCGTACGGCGAGGCACGTGAGTGTGGTGCACAAGCATGCAATTAGCAATCTTTCTGGAGCAGACTCATCTTTGAACAGTCCATCATGTTCCGAGTGCAGTCCTCCTCCTCCCTTCGTTTAATCTGCTGTTGTGAGCTGGGCTGAGCCGTGGGAGATTTTCGACTATGGTAACGCTTCATTCACCAATTTTAGGTGGAAACTGGAGAGGTTGCACCAGCTGGCACCTTAATCTGCATCCATTAACAATGAGATTTTTTTTTTCTTGCCCTTTACTTTACTCCCTTCCTTCTGTCCTGTTGGTTTTCTTTTGGGAAATGAAACATTAACACTTCATAAATAAAGAATATGCCTCAGCTGAAGATGAGAGAATGCTTCTTTTATTCTTTACAGCAGAGAGCAAGAGCAATGACTTTGTCAATATTCAATCTAGAGTAGTGAATACATCCCATATTTTAAAGAAAACTTTAGTGAAAAATAAACTTGCTTCCTTTCCCTTTCACTTTACCAGACAAGTCGATTAAAACTATACTCTCCTTCGAAAAAGTTGTTGTGGAGAAAGGCACAACTACATCATTTGAGGGGCCACTATGTGCCACTCACTCAGAATAGAAAAGGAAAATGCACAGCTGAAACTATATAACATCAACAACATCAACTACTACCTCATACATATACTGTGCACATTAACTCATACGCTGCTTTGCCACTTTGCAAATGTCAATGCTAGAAACCTTTAGTTTATTTTAGTTATACTTTTTATACTCTTTTTTTATACTAGTATGCAAAAACTCAGGACAGTATTATGTTCATTAAATGTTTAATGTTTTAGTTTTAGTTTTAGAGTTGGTGTAAATTTTCATACTCTTATACCACTATGCAAAAACTCAGGACAGTGTTAGTTTTACTATTTTATGCTTATGTCTATTATTATATGTTTCAGTGTTTCAATGTTTAGATGTTTACTGTTGCACCGAGGGACTGAGAGAAACGCAATTTCGGTCCTGTGTATGTCCTGTACAGTACATATTGCAGATCTGACAATAAAGTTGACTTTGACTTTGACTTTTGACTATATGCATGTAGCAGAACAACAACAACGTCAAAAACACACACACAAAAGCTGTATACAGTATGTAGCAAAAATGGAACAAGAAGGAAAAGGTAAAACAACAATGAGAGTTTTTAAAGTACAGTATAATACTGTGTTTGAGAAGAATGCTTTTTGACTAAAATTGGAATATTGTTAGAAAGTTTGTGTCCAGGTGAGGATCAGTTGAATGTATTTACTGCAAATTATAAAATACAACATTACAATTTTGTCCTGAACTGTTAGTTTGAAATGGTGCAGTGTATGCCAGGGGTGATTCTAGAAACTGTCCTTCAAGGGGTGCGTAGCTCCCAGTTTTGACAATGACCTTAGCTTGAAAACCATAGTGGCCATTAGTGTTTGTAATGCTATTGGCATTAGAAATATTTGTAAAGTGGGGGGAGACGCATTGATAGGGGGTCTGGGGTACAGCTGTCATTTCTAACTCAAACACGGAGCCCAGCCCCGATTAGGGCTCGGCCATAATAATAATAATAATAATAATAATGTGCTTAATGTGTGGACCGGGCCAGTGTCAGGCTTTTAATTGCATCAGCGAATGCGCATGGCTGACAATCCAATTATATGGCAACATGGCTTGCCATACAACCAACAGCCGCTCACATTCATTTGACCACGCGTTGAGCGGCCTTGAAAGATGTAAAAAAAAAAAAAAAAGTTCAGTTAATACCCTGATGCATGCTCAATAATCCAGGTAGAAAAATCTAAAAAAGCTAAGTCTGGTCCTCTGGACCACCACGGTCTGTCGTGGTGAAGAGAGAGCTGAGTCGAAAGGCAAAGCTCTCAATTTACCGATCGATCTACGTTCCCACCCTCATCTATGGTCATGAGCTTTGGGTTGTGACCGAAAGAACGAGATCTCGGATACAAGCGGCTGAAATGAGTTTTCTCCGCAGGGTGTCTGGACTCTCCCTTAGAGATAGGGTGAGAAGCTCAGTCATCCGGGAGGGACTCGGAGTAGAGCCGCTGCTTCTCCACATCGAGAGGAGCCAGTTGAGGTGGCTCGGGCATCTGGTTAGGATGCCTCCTGGACGCCTCCCTGGTGAGGTGTTCCGGGCATGTCCCACCGGGAGGAGACCCAGAGGAAGACCCAGGACACGCTGGAGGGACTATGTTTCTCGGCTGGCCTGGGAACGCCTTGGGATTCCCCCAGAGGAGCTGCTCCAAGTGGCTGGGGAGAGGGAAGTCTGGGCCTCCCTACTTAGGCTGCTACCCCCGCGACCCGACCCCGGATAAGCAGACGAAAATGGATGGATGGATGGATGGATGGTCAGTCCTCTGGACATTCAAAAAAACCAAACATGTTCAGTTAAGCTTCAGATGGGACTATACTGCCAGAAAGCGATTCATCGTCCAAATGGATGTTCAGCCGCTGCACTCAGTGGACACGCGCAGCCGATGACCCAAAGAGGTGAGATCCCAAAATATCCTTGCAGATGTCAGAGCAGGGTCCGTGTCTGAATAATGCAGAATGCAGGCAGAAGCAGGGATTTAGTGCACCTTGACGGACATGAAAGGACGAACAACCCCTCAGCTCCAATCCTTTGCCCACTTTTACTCAGAAGCACATGTCCACCGACCGTTAATAACTATACAAGCAGTCAAAGCTCTATTAAAAATGTTGGGGGATTTTTCGGATTTGGACCTATAATTACTGTTAATTCATCGGGTCGGGCCGGTTTGGAAATTATGGCTATAGGCTGGAGTCGAGTCGGATTTTTTGGGGCATGAATGCAACTCTAGTCTGGGGGGTCTCCCCCGAAAAGTTTTGAATAAAGTCGATGCTATTTCCTGCATTCTGGTAGCCTGGTTGATACCAGACCCATGTCCTTCACTTCGCTTTGGACTAGGAAGGGAAATGAGAATTGAGCGGAGCTGCGTAGGAATGGCGAGGGCCAGGCTAGCATTCTGGTGTATTTTAACAGGTTTTTAAACACCTCCCATCTCCACATTGATTCATTCAGCCTTTATTTATACAGGTTAGTCGCACTGAGTCACGAGGACTCATTTTCAAGAGACCTGTTTTAAACAAACAAACAAACAAAAACACAGATGAGGTACACACAACAATAAATAGTCATGAAAAAGCATTTATAAAGCATATACAAATAAATACATACAAAACGGATTCCAAAAAAGTTGGGACACTAAACAAATTGGGAATAAAACCTGAATGCAATGATGTCGAGGTCCCAACATCTAATATTTTATTCAGAATAGAACACAAATAACAGATCAAATGTTTAAACTGAGAGAATGTATCATTTTAAAGGAAAAAATATGTTGTTTCAAAATTTCATGGCATCACCAAATCCCAAAAAAGTTGGGACAAGTCCATTTTTACCACTGTGTGGCATCCCCCCTTCTTCTTACAACACTCAACAGACATCTGGGGACAGAGGAGACCAGTTTCTCAAGTTTAGAAATAGGAATGCTCTCCCATTCATGTCTAATACACGGGCAGCACGGTGGCACAACTGGTAGAGCTGCTGCCTATCAGCGAGCAGGTCCCCGGTTCAAATCCCGGTCCGGGGGCCTTTCTGGGTGGAGTTTGCATGTTCTCTCCGTGCATGCGTGGGTTTTCTCCGGGTGCTCCGGTTTCCTCCCACAGTCCAAAAACATGCATGTTAGGCTGATTGGTAACTCTAAATTGACCCTGGGTGTGAGTGAGACAGGTCCCTCTTGTAAATGAGTCCCCGTGGCTCAACGAGGCTAGCCTGTATAAATAAAGGTTGAATGAATGAATGAAAAAAAATACAGGCCTCTAACTGTTCAATCGTCTTGGGCCTTCTTTGTTGCACCTTCCTCTTTATGATGCGCCAAATGTTCTCTATAGGTGAAAGATCTGGACTGCAGGCTGGACATTTCAGTACCCGGATCCTTCTCCTACGTAGCCATGATGTTGTGATTGCTGCAGAATGTGGTCTGGCATTATCTTGTTGAAAAATGCAGGGTCTTCCCTGAAAGAGATGACGTCTAGATGGGAGCATATGTTGTTCTAGAACCTGAACATAGTTCTCTGCATTAATGGAGCCTTTCCAGACATGCAAGCTGCCCATGCCACAAGCGCTCATGCAACCCCATACCATCAGTGATGCAGGCTTCTGAACGGAGCGTTGATAACAACTTGGGCTATCCTTGTCCTCTCTGGTCCGGATGACATGGCGTCCCAGTGTTCCATAAAGAACTTCAAATTGTGACTCATCTGACCACAGAACAGTCTTCCATTTTGCCACACTCCATTTTAAATGACCCCTGGCCCAGTGCAAACGTCTGAGCTTGTGGAGCTTGCTTAGAAATGGCTTCCTCTTTGCACTGTAGAGTTTCAGCTGGCAACGGCGGATGGCACGGTGGATTGTGTTCACTGACAATGCTTTCTGGAAGTATTCCTGAGCCCATTCTGTTATTTCCTTGACAGTGGCATTCCTGTTTGAGGTGCAGTGACGTTTAAGGGCCCGGAGATCACGAGCATCCAGTAGAGTTTTACGGCCTTGACCCTTACGCACAGCGATTGTTCCAGATTCTCTGAATCTTTTGATGATGTTATGCACGGTTGATGATGATAACTTAAAAGTATTTGCTATTTTACGCTGGGTAACACCATTCTGGTATTGCTGCACTATCTTTCTGTGCAACAATGGTGGAATTGGTGATCCTCTTACCATCTTGGCTTCTGAGAGACACTGACACTCTGAGAAGCTCTTTTTATACCCAATTACAGGTAGTCGTCGACTTACGACGCCCCCGACTTACGACGCTTCGGACTTACGAATATGCATCTCATAAAATAAAAAAAATAAAAAATTATAATGGATAAATAAATGTACAGTACTGTACAGCTACCGAGCACTTAGCGTATCCTTACATAGTTAAGGAGTGAGTTGAATTGTCTCCCTCCTCCCTAGCAGGCTCCATTCACAGAAAGGGAGCTAGCTCCCTTTATGTGAAAGGGAGACAATTCATCTCACTCCTTCCTCTTTAAAAACTGTGTTAGGATAGGCTAAGTGCTTAATGACTGTACAGTACTGTACATCTACTGTATTTATTTATAAAATATATATATATTATTTTTTAATAATAAATAAATAAATGTACAGTACTGTACAGTTACCAAGCACTTAGCCTATCCTAACATAGTTAAGGAGTGAGTTGAATTGTCTCCCTCCTCCCTAGCAGGCTCCATTCACATAAAGGGAGCTAGCTCCCTTTATGTGAAAGGGAGACAATTCAACTCACTCCTTCATCTTTAAAAACTGTGTTAGGATAGGCTAAGTGCTTGGTAACTGTACAGTACTGTACATCTATTTTTTATTTAAAAAAATAAAAATTTGTATGTGATCCTACTTGCAAATTTTCGACTTACGAATGGCCCGTAGGTACGGAACTCGCTCGTAATTCGGGGACTACCTGTATGTTGTCAATTGACCTAATTGGTGTTAATTGGTCTTCCAGCTGTTCGTTATATGCTCAATTTCTTTTTTCCAGCCACTTATTGCTACTTGTCCCAAATTTTTGGGGATTTGTTGACACTGTGAAATTTTAAATCAACATAATTTTCCTTTAAAATGTTACATTTACTCAGATTAATTTTTTGATCTGTAATCTATGTTCTATTACAAATAAAATGTTGACATTTGCCATCTCCACATCATTGCATTCAGTTTTTAATCACAATTTGTTTAGTGTCCCAACTTTTTGGGAATCCGGTTTGTACATCTAAACGATATACACAACCTAATAAACACTTTGTACAAAACCAGTTTAGTGTTAACTGATAATAACAAATACAGACTACAGTAAACTTATGCTAAACTTTCTTCCATATTTATTCCAAATTGATTCAATATTTTGGTGAATCTAAGGTTTGAGAACTGAGTTTTCTTACAAAATCCTAACGATGGTTTCTAAATTTTTCAGGGGTGCTGAGCAAAATTTTAGGAGTGCTTCAGCATCCCCCCAAAAAGAGGCTAAAATCACCACTGGTAACTGCCACAGTTTATTTTGTGTTTCATGTTCATATGGCTTGTAGTTTATTTTATGTCGTTTAACACATCACCTGTAGATGGCGTAGTAATCGGATGTGTGAAATGTGACCAGAAGAAGTCATTCAGGGGCAATAGTGTGAGATTAGCATCAAGTAAGCCTAATTCCTTTTGGGCACAGCCAAAGAGGTCTGTTTGTTTTATCTATATATTTTGTTTCCCATCAATTGTACAAGAATTTAATATTGAGATTTGTCTTTTTTTAAAGCTCCACTGACATGTTCTTTTAACTTTTCAAAAAATGGCACAACATATATAAATATTAAGATAGACCTCTGACCGTTTTTGCTAAAATAATGTTAAATGAATGAAAATTTCTCTCAAAATAGTTTAAAATTAGCGCCGTTTGTTTAGACCGTAAATCCGGATCTTCCGGTCACGTGTCAGCATTCCCGTTTCTGACGTCACGTCCGATACTGAACTCTGCTCAAACGACAAAAATATAGACGCATCCGTCGAATTTAGCCATTTAAAACTACATTATAGCGAAGCCAAATCGCTATAATGTAGTTTTAAATGGCTAAATTCGACGGATGCGTCTATATTTTTGTCGTTTGAGCAGAGTTCAGTATCGGACGTGACGTCACAAACAGGAATGCTGACACGTGACCGGAAGATCCGGATTTACGGTCTAAAAAAACGGCGCTAATTTTAAACTATTTTGAGAGAAATTGTCATTCATTTAACATTATTTTAGCAAAAACGGTCAGAGGTCTATCTTAATATTTATATATGTTGTGCCATTTTTTGAAAAGTTAAAAGAACATGTCAGTGGAGCTTTAAAGAGTTAACTGTTTTTGTTGTTGTTGTTTTATGAAGTAGCTTAAAGCTACTATATGTAACTTTTCTAACAATATATTTTTAACATATTTCTTCACTCTGTCACTAGATTGATGTTAGAGAGGTAATCTCTGAAAAAAACAAAAAAAAATATTGTCCCCTTGCTTCTCCAGGTGGTAAATAAGCATTTCTAAAAAGAAAAAGTGACCCGCCATTTTCCAGCCAATAAAAACAAAGTTTGTAACCAGCCAATAAAAACAGAGCTTGAATTTGAATCAGCCAATAAAAACAGAGCTTGAATTTGAATTCCAACAGACCACAAGGGGGCAGAGCCATATATGGCTCTGAGGGGGAGGGATCAGAATGCTTTGCTTGTTGAAATGTTTTCTAAGTGCTGCAGTTCTACAGAAACTGCAGACTGAACCTTAAATGTGTATTGTATTAGAGTTGGAAAAATAGAAAAAGTTATTCATTTTGTTCTGTCACTTGAAGATTATTATTGTTTGAACTAACTGTTTGGAAATAAGAGCAGATATAACACAATTTTTTCTTCTTTTTGCTACCTTTCATTTTATATTTTGTATTCTTGTCGTTTATGAGATTGTTTTGTATTGTATTTTAAAATGAATAAATTTTATTTAAAAAAAAAGTGTCTTCTTTAATATTCACATATTTAAATAAACCCACCAGTTTGAGGAAACCACTTGTGTCTGTATGTGCTTGAAAAGAATTATAGCACAGATTGAACAAAGCCTATCGTTTTTCAGATATAATGGTATGCACTTCTTTAATGTGGCTATGTACTGAATGTAGGCTAAATAAGCAAAAAAACATGTGGAAGCTTGAGCCATATAATTGATCTACACATTAGGTGGGCTGTAGTTTATGTAGAGAAACACATTTTACGGAATTGGACAAGCATGATATTGAGGGAAAGACATTTAGAAGGGAATATGAGAATGTATTGTATCCATGACTGAATATCAAATGGTCGACACAAAACACTCAATAAAATCCTCCGGCCGCGTTAATTTGGCTTGAAACAGCAGGGTTCTCTACGGATTTATCCAAGTACCCAGCACAAACAGTAGCCACAGAACTAGCCCCCGAGTTCACGTCTGACCCGGAAGATGTCAAGATGGAATAGTCCATTTTTAGTAGGGGGATACAGAAATCGACCGTTTTTTTAATTGCGTATTTAATGATCGTTTTCATCGTAACTATAATTATTTTTATGTTAAATGTACATTAACAAGCAGGATCAATGTTAGTGATGTAGGTGACTGCACGGGGCGAGGCGGGGCCGGGGCCACTGCTGAAATGGGACCCCCAGGCATTTACCTACATGGTAGATCCGAGTCTGTTCTCAGCTCTGCCCCCCTCCCCCTCACACCCTTCCTCCTCTCTGCTGTTTACGGTGGGGAAAAAGGTAAAACAAGCAGCATAAGAGCTTGTAAATAAGTTTATTGGTTTTTACTGATAGATAATTAGTTATTAGCGGTACTGCATTTTAAATAAAAATAGCACAAATCCGCTTATGAATTATAAAAGTTAGTCAATTCACAAAAACGCTGACAAAAAGTTTAGGTCCACTGTAAGCGGATTAGCGCTTCTACCTAGCGTTCATCTGCCCACCACTGTGATCTACTTTACTCAACAAAATATGTGTACAATCAGACCAATACATCAAAACTGTTGAATATCTAGAG
Source organism: Garcialebias charrua (assembly GCA_038048925.1). NCBI lineage: Eukaryota > Metazoa > Chordata > Actinopteri > Cyprinodontiformes > Rivulidae > Garcialebias > Garcialebias charrua. The sequence continues at coordinate 17,137 of JBBPBX010023199.1, read as the reverse complement.
ACCAAACATCTCTTCACTCAACATCACTATTGTTATTTTCTAACTTTGACTTTTCCCAGTGAGCGTTGCATGGTAGATGGCTGCTGTCCACAAATTTTGATTACAAAATTATAATTTAAAGAAAAAATATCATTTGAAACCGCTGTCTCCAAACCATACAATATAACTGGTTTTACTACTCTTTTGTAAATCTGAAAGTTATGCACCATAACTCATGTTCCCTGAAGGAAGGGAACGAGGTGCAACATACTTGCTATGGGAATTGTGCCCCCGTGCGATTACCTGAAGGAATACACTCACTCCTTTACGGCTAGGGCGTCAACGCCGCGCCAGAGGCCCCGCCCTCTGGGTACTTAAAGCTCCGCTGACATCATCTTTTAACTTTCCATAAAATGGCACAACATATATATACAGTATATATATATATTAAGATTGACCTCTGATCGTTTTTGCTAAAACAATGTGAAATTAATGAAAATTCCTCTCCAAAATAGTTTAAAATTAGCGCCGTTTTTATACACGGTAAATTCTGGTTTTTCCGGTCACGTGATTGTGACGTCACATACAGATCTCTGCTCCAACGGCACATTGTATTGTATTAATACAATGGAGAAAGATCCAAACGCATCCATCGAATTTAGCCATTTAAAACTTTAGATTTTAGCGATTTGGCTTCAGTTCGTGAAGAAGAAGTTATTTTGAGTGATAAACAAACACAGCAAGGTTTCTTTTGTCCGTGTTGCTTTTTTTTTCAGGAGAGGTTTCACATACATGAAGTGAGCACCAGATGTCAGCAAAGCTATCGTGATAACTCTTACAGAGCACTGTAGATTGCTCTGCTTTGCTGACATCTGGTGCTCACTTCATGTATGTGAAACCTCTCCTGAAAAAAAAGCAACACGGACAAAAGAAACCTTGCTGTGTGTTGTTTATCACTCAAAATAACTTCTTCTTCACGAACTGAAGCCAAATCGCTAAAATCTAAAGTTTTAAATGGCTAAATTCGATGGATGCGTTTGGATCTTTCTCCATTGTATTAAATGTGCCGTTGGAGCAGAGATCTGTATGTGACGTCACAATCACGTGACCGGAAAAACCCGAATTTACCGTGTAAAAAAACGGCGCTAATTTTAAACTATTTTGGAGAGGAATTTTCATTAATTTCACATTGTTTTAGCAAAAACGATCAGAGGTCAATCTTAATATATATATATACTGTATATATATGTTGTGCCATTTTATGGAAAGTTAAAAGATGATGTCAGCGGAGCTTTAAGTACCCAGAGGGCGGGGCCTCTGGCGCGGCGTTGACGCCCTAGCCGTAAAGGAGTGAGTGTATTCCTTCAGGTAATCGCACGGGGGCACAATTCCCATAGCAAGTATGTTGCACCTCGTTCCCTTCCTTCAGGGAACATGAGTTATGGTGCATAACTTTCAGATTTACAAAAGAGTAGTAAAACCAGTTATATTGTATGGTTTGGAGACAGCGGTTTCAAATGATATTTTTTCTTTAAATTATAATTTTGTAATCAAAATTTGTGGACAGCAGCCATCTACCATGCAACGCTCACTGGGAAAAGTCAAAGTTAGAAAATAACAATAGTGATGTNACTACCGGTACACTACAGTTTTTATTGTTTTTAGTGGTTTTACTGTTTTAATAGCTTTATACTTTTAATGTGTTTTAAATCTTAATTTTAAATGTACAGTTTTGTTGCATATGTGTTTGTTTTAATGGGATTTTAAAATAAAGTTATTATTATTATAAAACATCTAGACGTCAGCATTTGTGCAGCTGAGATCATTAATATCACATAAATCAGATAATGTTAAATTATTATTTTTAAAATATGAATGTTTCTGTTCAGTGCCCTGAGACGACGTCTGTTGTGACTTGGCACTATAGAAATAAACTGAAGTGAATTACACAAGTCCCAGATTTCTGTTGGACTCCCATCTAGTTTGGGATTTTAACAGCAGTTTCACTGGCACACTGTAAAATGTTTTCAGTGGTTTCCTACGTGTTTGAATGCTTTGAAAACATTCACACTACTGAGATCTGGGTTGTTGTTGTTTTGTACGTTTTTCGGCACATATCTTTTGCCGCAGTTTGTGCTTTTCAACAAGAGCAAAACGTTAATCTCATTCAGGACCTTCTTTCCGACATTTGGTATTTGTGCTATTTTTACTTTTTGAAATATTTAGCTGTTTTGTGTTTGTTTTTATTATTGAAAATGAATGGAGCTCTTGTCAAATAATTCAAAACATCTGCAATGTTTAAAACCTTTCACTGCTCGTTTCATCTTTTGTTCAGGTTCAGTCTTTTCTTTCTACTCATTTCGGCTTTGTGTTTCTTTCAGCTTGTTTCTGTTAAATATTTTTGTCCCTCCCCCCTCCTGTTTCAGCAACTTTTTTGTATTTTTAAGCTTTTTTCTGCTCGTTTGAGTTTCTGTTTTGTTATATTCAGATTGTTATAATCTATTCAGCCTCTGTCTATTTCTGCTCTTTTTGTTTGTTTCTACACATTTCTGCAGTTTGTTTTCTTCTGCTTTCCACTTTAATTTTCCTACTTCCAGCAAATGTCAGCTGTTCAACTTCAACGTGCATTAACAGTTAAACTATGAAACCTCTTCAGCTGGTTTCAACTTGTTCAGCAGCTTTCAGCTAACAACATCATACAGCAATAAGCACTCACCCTGCATTTTCTCAAGAAATGCAGCTGGATTTAAACACAGATAGAGGAACACTTCAAAAAACACTGCTTCAGTTTTCCCACTCTTAAATTTAGACAGCTACGACCCAGACTGTCTTGCAGTCCTAAAATAGAGCGACTCTGCTGAAGCAGAAGTTGTCGGGATGAAGCCAACGTGGAGCGAGTGATCCTTTTGATAAAACCCAGTAAAATGTCTGGCCAATCCAGCTGTGCAGTAATCGTACTAATTAGCCTGTGTGGTCTGCGGCGTATTCTGTGGGTATTGAGCCCTCGACATACCTTGGCTCTCAGGCCGATGCTGTGTTTCTTCTCATGGTCTGATGCCACGCAGACTGAACCCTTCACCTGCTGTCTGACACAATCATATTTAACTCCACTATATTCAGTTTCAAACAAGAAAGTCTTAAATGGCAAAAAAAGACAGAATTTTCAGCTTGATCTCCACTCCATGCAGCCATTTGACACGTATCTGACAGTTTATGATTTTTTTCCTGAAACTTACTTTGTACTTTATGGAATCAGGTTGTTTTGTGTATTTCTTCTGTCTGTGTGGCTCTGGACGACTGTTACAAACAAAAAACTATGGACCTGAGGGTAACGCTGTCCATTTCATCTGCCCTGAAGGAAGACTGAGTATTTTTTATTTATTCTGCTTTATTGTTAGAATTTCCATACATTGAAGTTATTTTAATTAATTATATATTTTTTATTCTTTTTGCGTTTTTCATGAAAACATGGGGGTAATGCTTTAGAAACTATAATTAAACTAATAGAGAAAAAATACACCAGTAGCAGAATTTGGAAAATAAATTAAATCATAAAACATATTTGTATTGTTTAATGTAATTTGCTCCACCTTCTTGTAGATAATAACTTGGTGCTTCATTTTGTTTTGAATATAAAATTATCTTTGAGGGGCTTTGGGGTTTTAATTATCATACAAGTGAACAAAAATGCTGAAACTTTGAAAATACTGTACATTTTAAAGATAATATCTTATATTTTATTATGATCAACATAAACTAACTTATGTTAAAAAAAAGTCTGTAAAATGTGTGAAATAAAATTCACATTTTACTAATTTATTCTAAATGTAGATATATGATTGTGTTTT
>JBBPBX010023198.1:22159-40727 GCA_038048925.1 Garcialebias charrua | reverse complement strand
AAGTCAATGTTTACATTTAAAAAAATGATCAAAACAAATATGTTAAAAAAATATATGTGAAATAACGTAATGTGTATTGTATTAGTTAGAAAATTAGAAAGTGTTAGTCATTTTGTACTGTATTAGTATTAGTTAGAAAACTAGAAAGAGTTAGTCATTTTGTACTGTTGGTTGAAGAATATTATTGTTTAACCTGATTGTTGGAAAAAGTTGGTTGAAGATTATTATTGTTTACATGGTTTGACTACTGTTGTTTAATCTGATTGTTGGAGATAAGGGGCAGATATAATAAGATTTATTCTTCTTTCTGCCACCTTTCATTTTTTTACATTTTGTACACTATCATTGTGAGATTGCCTTGTATTGTTTCTTTTGTAAAAAAAATGAACAAATTTAATAAACATAAACATAAACTTCCCACTTGCAGTCAGCTGAAGGCTTTTTTCACAGAGCCTTGAGAGGCAGTCAGAAATGCAAGTAGATATTAAATAAAGGGCTTTCAATTATTTAAAACGTACCTGAGCAAGCCTGCTTCAGTCACTGCACGTCTCTGTAATCCCAGACAAAAAAAAAAAAGACCAGATTGGAAGTACGTTGTTCTGTACGTGCAGCTCATGTTGGACTGTCCAGAGCGGTGAAAACTGCGCCCAGCATCTACCCATTGTTTTGTAACGTGGTGGCATCAGTATGCATGCACCAGCTATAATTAGAGTCAATGGATCAGATAACAGCATCCAAAAACAGGAAATACGTCACCAATCAGAAAACGTTTTTTTTAAACAAACAATATAACTCATAATTACTCATAAACTCCTACACAAAACATATATGCATATATTTCGAAATATTTTTATGTTATTTCATTTTTATTAATTAAAAAAAAAAGTATTAAATGTCAAATGGTCCAGAACGTCCAGTGGGTGGGCGGCGCTCTGGCGCCCTCTACTGGTGTCAGATTTGAGTGGTTTTAGGATTTCTGTTTTGTCATTTTTCAATAATGGACTCAACATGAGCGGAAGATGAGGCAGAAGCCCATGGAGAATGTTGTTTTTTACACAAGGCGGCTGAGACGGCTCCATATAAAGTATGAGAAATGCATGTTTGTTTTGGTTGTATTCACCCAGAATGCCCTGCACTGTAGTCCACTTCCCATTTTTTGAAGCGTTCTCTGGTCCGCTTGAATTCACACTGCATTCAAACCGTACTAGAGTTCACTTCACTATTTAGGTGGACCAGAGTTCGCTTTTTTGGTCCGCATCAGAGTTTTATTACACATTCACACCTCCCCAAATGAACCGGACTTTCTAGGCAAATGGACTAGAGTTTGATTAAAGCGGACTGACTGGTGTGAATGCACCCTAATAGGAAGAAACCACCAGCAGAACCAGGCTCAGGACAAGCGGCCATCTGCTTCGACCAGCTGGGTTTGAGAGGACAGGGAGGAGAAACAGACACAAAATGGCAGGTCCAGATGTAGTTGTGGGTGTACTTTCTATTGGAAGAAAGACAAAAACACTTGTCAAGGATTGAAAAATTACTAATACAAAATGTGTAGAGTAAGTAAAGACAGTAGTATAGTTAAGAAATGTGGTCAGTTTGTCCTCCAACAGTCTAAGCCTATAGCAGCATAACTAAGGGATAGCTCAGGAAACCCAAGCCAACCCTAACTATAGGATTTAGCAAAAAAGAAAGTCTTAAGCCCAGTCTTAAAACTGGACAATGTGTCAGCCTCATGGACAGAAACTGGAAGTTGGTTCCAAGAGAGGAGCCTGAGAACTGAAAGATCTGCCTCTCATTCTAATTTTGGAAACTAGGAACCACAAGTAAAGTTAAAAGAGAGGCCTTCAGTGTTTGGATGTGCCTTGATTCCTATAGTTAACCCTTGTCTTCTAGGATGTGGGGGAACAGTATTGGTGATGAGGGAGCAGAAGCATTTGCTGAAGCTTTGAAGAACCACCCTAGGCTCACCAACCTCAGGTAGGAAGACAAGGCAAAATTTACATGTATATATTTTTTTGAATAATACTTTATTAAAGGTACTATCTGCGATTTCTGTATGACCAAAACACTTAGAAAAATTTTCAACAAGGAAAAGCATTCTGCTCCCTCCCCCTCAGAGCTCTGAGGGGGAGCTACAGTCCGTTCTCCGCTGAACTTGAGATCTGCTCCGCCCCCAGCTGCAGTCTCTTGGAGACGCTGCGATATTCTGTGTTTATATGTTACTAAAACCTTCTAAAAAATAAAAAATAAAACCATGGGGCGCTAGTCCAGAACACCAGGAAATCTTCAGAGCCTCTGGCAGCCACGTTGAACCCTACTTTTATTCACTCGTGACAATTTCACTTCCTCATTCATCGCAGTCGGCAGAGGAAGCGGTACAGAGCGGTGGATGAAGCGATTATTTGACTTTTGAAAAAAAAAAAAAGTCCTGATCAGGGATTAAGAAGGGGAATTTAATAATTTGTGTGACATACAAAACAGTTCTGCATCGCTTTCCAATCCTTTGAACGAGAACGTGCGCGGCGCTGGGACAGGTGGGGGCGTGGGTTGGGGCGTGAGAAGCTCTGTTGAGGACAACTGGAACGCAGCTCTTTATTGGCTGATTAAAAACTCTGTTTTTATTGGCTGGAAAATGGCGTGTCACCTTTTCTTTTTAGAAATGCTTATTTACCACCTGGAGAAGCAAGGGGACAATATATATATATTTTTTTTTTTTTTCAGAGATTACCTGGCTAACATCAGTCTGTGAGGAGGTAGTGACAGAGTGAAGAAATATGTTTATAAAAAAAGCTACATACTGAAGCTTTAAACTGTTCTTCTGTGCTCCAGTCTCTCAGCTAATGGCATCACATCAAAAGGAGGGAAGATCCTGGCAGAAGCACTGCTTCAGAACAGCGTCCTCAGGATTTTCTGGTATGTAATGTACTTAGATTCAGCTAAATATGGTTTTATATCAGAGGGCATAGTTTGTCTGAGCCATTCATTTCCTTTATTTAACCAGATTAAAACCCCACTGAGATTAAGACTAAGTTTCCAAAACTTCCTCCAGTCGACGAGGAAGAGGGCTGGCACTGGAGGGGGGGGGGCATGCCAAAGAGACAATCTTAGCACCAACATANTGCGGGCCGGATCTGGCCCACGGGCCGGAACTTTGGCATATGTGCCTTAGATAGAAAACTTTACTAGTCTAACCGGAATTTTAGTAGTGGGGGCTGTCAACCTCCCGTTAGCTCCAGCACGAATTTAGCTTAGAGAACCACGTAGCTGCATTTATTGTTCGCTTACCTGCTGCCTTTGTCAACTTCTGTGTCCTCTGGACTGTTCTGGATTTTCTCCTGTGCTCCTCTTCAAGGTAATGCTCATTCAAGTTACCTCTCACTGCTTCTTGTATATCTTTTTCGGAGCCGTGGGCCTGCTGTTAGCGGCTAGCTCCGTGCTAGCTTCCACCGGCTCGACAATGTTGACCTACTCCGCTTCGCAGTTGTTTGAACTTAACAACTGCTCCATTCCTCCTTCTATTTCCACCATCAAACAACTGGGACTTCTGCGTAGACCTCGTTACATCCATAGAAGCTCTCGAAAGAAATTTGTTTATTCAAAACAAGCGAGCTCTGACTCGATTGTTTCTGTCTGGACTGAGAGACGTGTCGCACCTCGATTACATCATCAGAACGCTGCGTCTGTGGTCCCTTGTAGTCCATAGCGCACAAAGTGGCAAGGAAAACGTGGAGTGGACTTCAGTTTGCTTAAACCTCTTCAAAAAAATTCTGCTCCAACTAGTATTAAAATAGAACTTTTTAATGTACAATCACTATCCAACAAATCATGTCTTATTCATGATCACATTCTGGAGAAGAACTTGGACCTTATGTGTCTCACAGAAACTTTGCATCAACCAAATGTCTACAGTTCTCTGAACGAGGCCTGTTCCTCTGGATACAGTTATCTGCAGAGAGCCCGCTGCACTGGCCGTGGTGGTGGCCTGGCTGTAATTTATCGCAGTAATTTAAAACTGTCACATCTGGTTTCTCAGGATTTTTCTTCTTTTGAATGTCTGGCCTTCAGCTTCAAAGCCCCACTTCTGATGAATGTTATATTGATTTATAGGCCTCCCAAATCGCATGTTTCATTTAACTCAGAGATGCATGACCTCCTCACTTTTTTCTGCACCTCCCCTGTGAAGACAATTTTTCTTGGCGACTTAAATATCCACATGGACAATTCCTCTTCACCTCTGGCAACAGATTTTAAGTCTCTTTTGGACTCTCTCAATCTCACTCAACACGTTGACGCCCCTACGCACAACAGGGGGCATACTCTGGATTTGGTGATTACAGACACTGTACTCATCAATAACTTATCTGTATATGACCTGGGTGTCTCAGACCACAGGGTCATCTCCCTGGAAGTGCCTTCATCTTCGCCTGCTTCAAACCCAAAACGACCTATCCAGTTCTGTGACTTTAAAAACATTTACCTTGATACCCTGATGCATGCTCAATAATCCAGGTAGAAAAATCTAAAAAAGCTAAGTCTGGTCCTCTGGACATTCAAAAAACAAAAAAACAAAACAAAGCAAAAAATTGTAGAAACGTTTCGTCTTTCGTCCGAAAGACTTCCTCAGTCTGAGGTGCTGGGTTCAGCTCAGTCTTATAAATAGCACCCTCTCACAGTGTTACACAACCAGTTGGCTGATGACAGCCTGAAACCAGCTGCTCACATGATCAAGGAGGACCATCAGCCTAACAATGGATCGTTAGCACCCTGATGGTTGTTTGCTATTCACAGAGGGCTGAGTGATACCAGCAATCCAGCACCTCAGACTGAGGAAGTCTTTCGGACGAAAGACGAAACGTTTCTACAATTTTTTGCTTTGTTTTGTTTTTTTGTTTTTTGAATGTCCAGAGGACCAGACTTAGCTTTTTTAGATTTACCTTGATGTTCTGTCTGCTGATCTTCACGCCCTGACCACTGTCGATCATTCATCTGCAGATGTTTCTGTGGATTACTACAACCAATCTCTCCAGGACCTTCTGGACCTACATGCTCCCCTGAAGACGAGAATGGTGTCTTTTTCCCGCTCAGCTCCCTGGTACACTGGTGAGCTGCGCAAGATGAAGGCAACTGGCAGTGCAATTGAGAGACGTGTGAAATCATCTGGGGCCTCATGTATCAACCGTGCGTGCGCACAAAAACATTGCGCACGTCACTTTCCACGCAAAACCCCGTATGTATCAAAACTGAAATGAACGTGAATATCTGCGCATCCACGTACATTTCCACGCCAGCTCCCCTGCTTGCGTACGCACGTTTCTGTGGTTCTTGTTCCTTTGGCGACACTTACAGGTGCTTCTGAGAAACTGAAGCCCCACAGTCTGTGGTTGACTTTAAGAGCGGCTTGAAGACCTTTCTTTTTAACCGAGCATACTCTTCCTCCTCATGATTCTACTTTTGATCTTAGTTGATACTGTTGTTGATTTTAACTGTTTTATTATTTGTTTTATCGACATTTAATTCTGTTGCACTTTGTAGCACTTTGAGATTTTCATTAATGAAAAGTGCGTTATAAATTGAATTCATTATTATTATTATTATTATTATTATTATTATTATTATTATTATTATTATTATTACTATTAACTGTTCATGATGTGAAAATGATTAATATTCCCACCAAACACACGATTAACAAGTACATCCACATGGACGCGCAAAGTTGTGCAAAAAATAAATGTAACAGGAACGGATACATTCAGCCTTACTGGAGGATATAGATAGTGTAACACGCAGAGCATTTATTTATAAACAGATATAATTCTCTGATCTAGGATATGGCTTATCAGCCGTTTTCAGAAATAATCATTTTTCAGTTTGGCACTGCTGCGCACTGGCGCAACACAGGGGCCGCGCATCACGCGTGCACGTGCAGAAACTGGGGTTCCACAGGAGCTTAGAGGGAGCTGGCAGGTCGATCAGGGCTGTGCCAGTCCAGTCCACACAAAGCCGATTCATGTCCAATGGAATGGTCTCATCCATATGATCCCAAAGGCTGAGTTATGGTCGCGCTTTGAGCGCGCGTGCACCCTCGCCGGTGTTACACGGCAGTGGAGGTGTGTCATTATCTGTGTTTATTGTAGATGTCTCCAAAATGACACGTGAAAGTACACCATTTATAACTTGTATGGGAGTAAAAGCTTCACAGACAAACAGATTGCGCACAAGGCTGCAGCGCGCGCTTTGGAGACTCCAACATCACGTCATGTCATGAAAAGTCTCCACTGAGACGCAGAGACTCGTTTCTTCATATCATCTATTAAATAAACGAAGATCTATGTTCTAGCAAACATCCAAGTAAGTTCCTCTGTGTTTACAGTAATTATGGTAATTAACTCGTGCGCAAAGTTAATATTTTCACTCAGAATGAATGAATGAGCCGGTGGCGCACCTGACAGCAGCGTGCGCGCACACGAATACCGGCACACAATCACTCGTTCTTTGCGTGATGAACACAGTTTATTACTATTCTTACTTAGGATGTTTGTCCTCACTCATATTATATTAAATCCATTGTTTTCCTGAATCTAGAGATCATTTCTGATCGCGCAGGGATCAAACAAACATGTCCTTCACACATGCAGGAAGTAATTTGCATCTGTTTAACATATGTAAATGAAGGCGTGTCAGGGGAGGTGTCTCACGTGCGCTCAGTTCCACGTTCATTGTGATGTACAAAAGGAATGTGCGTGGATACCGGTGTACGCACAGCTTGATAAATCTGGATTTTTTGTGCGTAGACACTTTTCTGGATTTGACCGTACGTCACTTTTCAGTAAGAAATCCACGCAAGTCTTTGATACATGAGGCCCCTGGTCTCTCTGTACATAAGCAGGCATACAAAGAACATCAGAAAGCGTACGCTTATTCTCTTAAAGAAGCACGCTCCAAATAGTATTCTAACATCATCAACACCTGCCCTGGTAACTCTAAACAGCTCTTCTCCACAATAACTCGTCTGCTTAATCCCATTAAACAAACTCCTGAGGAATCTGTTAAAAAATGCGACATGTTCCTTTCGTCATTTAAAAACAAAGTTGACACTATCAGATCTCAGCTCCACAACCTCCCTGCTCTTAGTGTGCCATCTACCCATCTGCATTCTGGGACCCTGAGCAGCTTTAATGAAGTTGTTCAGAGTGAGGTGGAGGCCATCATCAAGAAAATGAAGCCTTCATCCTGTGCCCTGGATCCTTTCCCCTCGTCTCTCATAAAATCCAATAACTCTGCAATAAGCCCATTAATCACACAAATAAGTCTCTACAATCTGGTCATGTTCCACTGCCTCTAAAAACTGCCATCATTAGGCCTCTTCTAAAAAAATCTAATTTGGGCCCCGACATTTTTTCTAATTACTGCCCAATTTCACACCTCCCATTTCTGTCTAAAGTGCTGGAAAAAGCAGTTGTTGCTCAGCTGTAGGACCACCTACAGCAATACTCTTTACATGAGAAGTTCCAGTCTGGATTTAGAGCAGCTCACAGTACTGAGACTGCATTGCTGAGAGTTACCAATGATGTCCTCATGGCTGCTGACACTGGTTCTCCCTCCATCCTTGTCCTCCTTGACCTCACTGCAGCTTTCGACACTGTGGACCATAGTATCCTCTAGGGATGCACCGATACCAGTATCGGGTATCGGTTCGATACCATGTGCGTTTACTCGTACTCGTACTCATAAAAGGGCTCCGATACTACAGGACCCGATACCAATTTCATTTCATTGACTATGTAAGAGTTCAAATGTAAAACATTTTATTTTTTTGTACAAGTTTGGACATAAGGTTTAAAGATCTCCGGCATCCCGCCGGATTTCCGGCTTTTGACCAAACTGTTAAAAAAAAACTGTTGGCCTCAACTTAACTTTGATTGATGGACAGCGATTACATCCAATCACATTGAAGCTCACGTTGTTTTGACAATTACAAACAGGAGGCGGGGCTTAGCATGTGCATGCGGCTTCAGTCAAATCAATCGTCACATCGACCGGGACACAGTTTTAGAAACAAGTGGCCTCTGGTCCGCTGGTCCTCTGCGCGCGCACTGAGCCGTGCGGCTTCGGCGTTCTCCTCCTGTGTGTCCGCTCCTCCTCTGACTGTCCTCCCTTTCGGCGACAGAGCGCAAGGTACGTGTTTCAAATGAGCGACCGGAAAAAGAGAGAGCAGATGTTCTGTGTATGTGCGCGCGTGTGTTTTTGAGGCGTGAGCTGTAGCTCTACCTTGTTAAAACTCCGTTTGGCTGCAGGACTCTGTCTGCAGCGAATCAAAGCGCAGCCCCCCCTCCCCTCCTTTATGACGGAGGCTCCAAGTTGCTGGTGAAGATTCTCAGAGGCTCCAAGTTATTTCTGCAGGATTGAACGGAGTTCAGTGCAGATAAAGTCAGTGACAGCTGGGGTGACAGCTGAAATAAGAAGGTTGATTTTCCCTCTGGGGAACATGAATAAGTAAAGTTAAATAATAAAGTCTGTAGTTAAATAAAACAGGTTTTTGAGCTGCATGCATTCAACTGGGACTTGTTGCTCTCTAAACTAGTTATTGAATCAAGTTACTTATGTAGGTAAACATAGATGTTTAACCCTTTAAAATACACCAGAATACAGGAAATGGCATCTACTTCATTCCAAATTTTCTGGGAGAGGACCCCCAGACCCCCCACCAGTGTGCCTGCCCCCACCCCTTACAAATGCTTCTGCTTGTTACTTGAAGCTGAATTGTTTAAAAACAGTTTGCACTTTTCAGAGAGCATTTTTAATAAACGTTGGCAAAATGTTACTATTTTATTTGATCAACAACACAAAAAAGTTTCAGGCTCAGGATTTTTTTTTCACTTTAAGCCCTGTACTTTACAGATTACCAATAGTAATGTACTTTGTTTATTTATGTTTGAAGTGTCTAATGAAAATAAACAGTTTTAAGTTAATTAGAATGTTTTTAAAAAATATTAATTAGTACTTGTATCGGTACTTGGTATCGGCAAGTATGGCAAGTACTTTAATGTAAGTACTTGTACTTGTACTCGGTTTTCAAAAATCTGGTATCGGTGTATCCCTAGTATCCTCCTCCACCGTCTTCATGTGGAGGTCGGTCTCTGTGACACTGTTCTGGACTGGTTCAAATCTTTCCTCTCCAATAGGCTGGAACGTGTTAGTCTTGGCTCCGCCACGTCTCAGACAGTCTGTGTCTCCTGTGGTGTTCCTCATGGATCAGTTCTGGGGCCCCTGCTGTTTTCCCTTTACATGCTGCTTTTAGGTCAAATTATTAATCAGTTCAACATTTCTTTTCACTGTTATGCCGACAATACACAGCTTTACATCAGGACTGGAACATCCTCATCTTCCCCATTGTCATCTCCATCTTCACTCACTGCCCTCTCTACCTGCCTGGAGGAAATAAGGGCGTGGATGAATCAGAACTTTCTTCAATTAAACTGCTCCAAGACTGAGGCCATACTGATTGGCACCCCTCACCAGGTACAAACATCTCCTATAACAAGACTTTCCTTTTCTGGACAAGACATCCCCCTCTCCACCTCTGTTACAAATCTTGGAATAAAAATGGACTCATCTTACATTCGAAAATCACATTAAGCATCTGTTTAAAATCTGCTTCTTCCATCTTTGAAACATCTCCAGACTTCGCTCTTCCCTAACTTTTTCTGATGCTGAGAAGCTCGTCCATGCTTTTGTCTCCTCCAGGCTCGACTACTGCAACTCCCTGTTTATTGGAATCCCTGGCAAATACCTTCAGAAGCTTCAATATATTCAAAACAGTGCAGCAAGGATTTTGTTGAGAGTTCGTAAATTTGAACATATTACGCCCATTCTCCATAACCTTCATTGGCTTCCTGTCGCCTACAGAATTCAGTACAAAACTGCTCTCATTACACATCAATGCTTACACGGAACTTCACCAGATTATCTAAAGGACATTCTTGTTAAATATTCATCCACCCGGTCTCTACGGTCACAGAACAGTAATCTCCTTCACATTCCGAGAACCAATTTGAGGACCATGGGAGACCGGGCTTTCAGTGTGGCTGCCCCCCGCCTATGGAACTCTCTTCCTGACTGCCTGAGAGCTCCACAGTCACTGGTTGACTTTAAAAGCGGCCTGAAGACCTTTCTTTTTAAGCGAGCCTACTCTGCCTCCTAGGGCTGGGCGATATGGAAAAAATCATATATCACGATATGGACTTTTTTATATCACGATAACGATATATATCACGATATATACAACACGATGTGTGTGTGTGTGTGTGTGTGTGTGTGTGTACAGGAAAAATTTGGACCAAAGTTTTTTTATTTTATTATTTTACTACAGATAGTTACAATTATAAGAATGTGAACAAAAAGAACAAGGAAATTTGGACCAAAGTAGAAACTAGATCTACCTAAGATCTACCTTAATTCAAGGAGTACGATTATGGAATGACTTAATGCCAAATGACAAATGTTAAGGAAGCCAAATCATTCCTTGTATTTAAGAAACTGGTAAAAAATGAATTGCTAAAAAAAAATGAATCTAATTTAATGTGTGATATATGTGAATTGAAAATTGACTGAGTTATTTACTTATTTTGTTATTATAGAAAATATTGTTTGAACTGTTATTAGATGAATAAGGAGCAGATTTAATAAGATTTATTCTTCATCTGCTACCTTTCATTTTTTTTTTTTTTTTTCTATTATGAATACGTTAATTGTTGTATTTCATATTATAAAATGAATAAACAAACAAACAACTCCTTTTCTACTTTGGTCCAAATTTTTCCTGCAGGTGGCGGTAAAACAACAGCTGCTAATGAAACTCACGAAGAAGAAATCCGCTCTGAAGTTTGAGTAAACAAAGCAAGAAACAGAAAAGAGAAAACGTTGCGTTTGATTGCGGTTCTGTTGTGTCTCTGGTCTGTTTTGTATTGGTTAACTGGACCCGAGTTCGGACTCGGTTGGACTCTGGGTTCGTGTCCTCTGGACCCATTTTGTCTCCGAGTTTCAGCGGAGCGAAATAATGGAAGCTAACAAGGTGAGCTTCCCCCTCTTTTTGGTAAAAGTTATTCTTCTTGGGCTGCCTGTGCAGCTGTTTTCTCCTTGTTGAGACACCGGCTTCATGCGCCTGCGGCTCTGTTGCTCTCGAGTTTAACAACGTAAAGCATGTGTCGCAAACCCGCGCGTGCGTCAAACATAAAGCAGCGCCGTCATCTCGCAAAACCACAATATGAAGCTTCTTTGCGACAGTTATTTTTTTATTCTTATTTATCACGATAGAGACGATAGAAGGAAAGTAGCACGATAGACACGTTTCTATCATCCCCACGATATATATCGTCATATCGCCCAGCCCTACTGCCTCCTTATGATTCTATCTTTGATCTTAGTTGATACTATTATTGATTTTATTTGTTGTATTTGACCTTTAATTTTGTTCTACTTTGTAGCACTTTGAGATTTTCATTAATGAAAGGTGCGTTATAAATTAAATTCATTATTATTATTATTATTGCTCTGCCCCCTCCATAACAAGAGGTGATTTCTTCTCCTACTCAAGTGTCCGGCGCCTCCTCTGACTGACGATGTGTCCTCCCTTTGGAGCGAATCAAAGCGCAGGTGCGTGTGTCAAATGACGAAAGACTCAGCATCTCAACGACTCCTTTTAAATTAGTGTCAAAACTAAATTTTTTAAATCTCGTTAAGTCAAGTAAACTCAGAGTTATGATCAATAATCCACTCAATGTCTTTTATCTGAATAAAGTCAAATCTCAAGCGCGTTNCCCCCCACACACACACACACTGCTGAACACATAAACAACCTCCCCCCTCCTTTCTGAAGGAGGTTCCAAGTTACTGTACAGTATTTGTCAAGCACCAAATAATCTGCAGGAAAAATAAGAAAAAGATGCAGAAATTGAACGGAGGTCAGTGCACAATAAAGTCACGTGATAAAGTCAGTGAGAGCGGGGTTAGTCGGTGGGTGATGAAGAGGAAGATCGTTAGAAGAGGAAGCCCAGGTGTGACTGTGCAGAGGAGGGGGTCCAGAACCAAGCATCAGTTCTGAGCTCTGCAGAACAGAGGAGGATCTGGATGTTGACCCAGAAGACAGACCAATGGAGGAAAATACACTTTTTAAAAACTTACAGTAAAATAAATATTTTGTCAATAAATAAAAAAATAATGTAGAGATTTTAAACAAAAACCCTACAAGCATTAAAATAAAAATAATCTAAATTAGATATATTTATTTGAGGCTGACAGTTTAATTAAGAAGGTTGATTGTCCCTCTGAGGAACATGAATAAATAAAGTTAAAGGTTCAGTATGTAATTTCTGGAACACACTGGAACTTAGGAAAATTTTGAACAGAGACACGTTTCTGGTCCCTCCCCCTCAGAGCCATATATGGCTCTGTTACCCTTGCTCTGCTGAAATTCAAATTCAAGCTCTGTTTTTATTGGCTGATTCAAATTCAAGCTCTGTTTTTATTGGCTGGTTACAAACTCTGTTTTTATTGGCTGGTTAACGGCGTGTCACTGTGGCTTTTTAGAAATGCTTTTAGAGAAGCAAGGGGACAATAGTTTTTTTCAGAGATTACTTGTCTAAAATCAGTATGTCAGGAGGTAGTGACAGAGTGAAGAAATATGTTAAAAATATATTGTTAGAAAAGTTACATACAGCTCCTTTTAAAGGGTTAAAACCATCTAATTCAAATGAAATAATAAAGTCTGTAGTTAAATAAAACCGGTTTTTGAGCTGCATGCATTCAGCTGGGAGCTGCAAGATAAAGAATAAATATCAATAGGCTCTGTGCACAAGCGTCGTGAATCACTTCCGCATTGACAGGAAGTATGCATTCCAGCTTCCGGTCTAAGCCTCGTTCTCAGTGAAAATGGTGCTGTCTGAATGTTTACAAGAGCTGCCCAAGATAAGTATCAGCGATGTTCATTGTATCGTTGATGCCTGGTCCCCTGCTCCGACAAGCAAACGTAACAAGGGATTTTAAATTGTATATCTCAAGTTTCCTGCACAACTACGAGGGTAAGTAACGTTAGTTTGGTTGTTGTGTTGTTCGTTAGCCTATTGGCAACGCAATCTTTTTTTTTTTGTATACTCACGTTATAGAAACAGCTTTTCCACACTCAAACAAATGGCTCATATTTTGTGATCATTCTACTAACATGCTGCTCTTCTCAGTTTCATTCAAAAATCAGGACACAGGTGAAGTCATTGTCAGGGCTCTGTGTCACAGGTCCATGAAGAAAGCTGAAAAACCTCACAGTTTAAGTGTAGGGTGAAGCTAGGATTGTTCAGATGACAGTTTTAACATTGTTGGTTCAGTAACCCCACGTTCGTTCACACTATTAATGGGGAGTTAACTAAGATGGTAATTAATTATTAAATAAAAATAGGATGGAATTGGCTACACTTTACGAATATGTAAACAGTTGTTTGGCCTTGCTTGTCCCCAGTGGGTTATTTGCTGCATGCTTTATTATTTTATGGTTGTTATGTGTTACTTTTAACCCAGTGTTAATTTGTTAATTCATGCATATTAGTTTTACTTAAATCTAAATAATACACTCACAGCCCTTCTTCTTCTTCCGAAGGCTAGAAGTTACTCTCTGATTTAAGGGGGGTGAACATTTGTGCTCAAAACAGTTTTCAGTTTATTAAAAAAATGCAAACCTTCAAATCATGTATAATTTTCTTTCCACTTTACAAATGTGAGCCACTTTGTGGATCTTTAACATAAAATTTCAAAGAAAGATATTTATGATCTTAGTTGTACAGTGTCAAAATTTGGAAACTGTTTTCACAGTTATAAATGTAGAGAGTGACAGTCTCTATTTATTATTTTTTATTATTTTTTTATGTGTTTTATGTTCCCCTCATATGAGCATCTGAAGGCGTTTTGGAACTTGATCGAGGCAGCAACAGCAAAAATGGTCAGAGTCACCAGAGCAAATAAAACCGACATCATGAGTACAACAACTGAAACCCCTTTTACCAGACCAAATGTAAGTTGCACGCATGCACACACACATATGAAAATGCTGGTTTTGAACTAACATTTAAATAATTTTCTGTCCAGACTACCACAGGATTATGATGGCCGCTACAGTGACACACAAGTTATCCTGGACTGTACAGAACTAAGGTGTCAAACACCTTCATCCCTGCTCCTCCAGAGTAAAGTCTGCTCTTTGGTCAGGAAATGGAGATATGAAGTTTGACAGAAAAACTGATGGCACAGTCTTGAAGAAAAACAAAATGCTGTCATTTACTTAATGTAAGTAGATATTCTTGATCGAAATATGTTGTACTGTTTTGTTTGGAGGTAAGTGTAGTACCTAAAGATTTTATTGACCATTGTATTTTGGTATGTGGATATCTTTTTAATTAATTTTGTTATGTGAGAATGTTAACCAATTGTACCTATGTAAAATAAAATAAAAACATTTTTTGAGAGTTCCAACTTTGAAAAACTTTGTTTATTTGACAGAAAGTGTCAAAAATAGAATAAAGTTAAAGAATCAAACATATTAACAATCAAATGCCTTAAATAAAAATTACAGATATACTGTATTATCCATTCAATTGTATATATTTTTTAAATCATTGTTAGTCTTGTTTTATAGCCACAGTAACAACAAGGCAATATCCTATGTATTTGAATATTTGAACACTTTAATTGTGAAATAGAAGGTCAAGATTTTACAGGTAAGAAATTATATGCTAAAAACCTTTAAAATAAAACTTTTATGGATTTATGGAATCTGCTACCAAGTAGGGAAACAGATTAATCAGGGCTGAAAATTTTACAAAAAATCTTGTAATTGCTTTGACTGATAAGTATTTAGCAGCAGCCAGAACCAGGCCAGCCTGTGCTGATGTGTTGGGGCGCAGACGACGCTGAAGCAGGGGCTGCTTGTTGTTGAGATGGAGGACTGGGCTGACGTGCCAGAGGCAAGGAGGGGCCCGAGTGTCTCTGAACCAGCTGGCTCAGCACAAGAGAAGGCTCTGGCTGCAGGCCAAAGTCACCTGCAAACACACACGCACAATAATTAAATATACCATGCACATACATTCAAACAAGACTGCACAGATACTGATGAACTTACGGCTGAACTGTGACGACAGAAACGATACGATGAACATCGCTGATACTTATCTTGGGCAGCTCTCGTAAACATTCAGACAGCACCATTTCCACTGAGAACGGGGCTTAGACTGGAAGCTGGAATGCATACTTCCTGTCAATGCGGAAGTGATTCACGACGCTTTAATAATAATAATAATAATGAATTCAATTTATAACGCACTTTTCATTAATGAAAATCTCAAAGTGCTACAAGTAGCAACAGAATTAAAAGTCAAGCTTTGCACAGAGCCTATTCATTATGAAATGAATCTTTATTAGATTACTGCATTGTTATAAATGTATGTTATCTACAGATTTGCTGCTGCTGACGTCATCATTCTTTTCATGCCTGTGAAGCTGGTAAGCAATATCACATCAATTATGTGAAGGGGACATGTCCCCCTCACATTAAAAAAAAAATTTGTTTGGACCCCCCACACACATTTACCATGAAATATTAGTTCACCCAGCACTGTTTGCATTTCTTTGTGAACAAATCCATTCCACTTGATTAAAGCACAAAAGTCCACTCTGGGTTTTCAACAACTCTCCTCACTGCATGCAGTGTCTCCCCAGGGTACTTGTCTTGATAGTGGACACTCATCTCTCAGTTTTTTTTTTGTGGACAGGGTGGGGGGAGGAGGGGGAGACACCTCTGTGTGGCATGCTATCTTAGCATTACGTTGGTGCCAGCAGTTGTCAACCAGGTAGGGGGTGTTAGGATGCTCGAGGTGAGCAGAGCGAGCTGTATTCACACAAGGAGAACTGTTAAGGCCTNTGCTTTTATTACCACCGGGAGACGCCAGAGGACCATAGTTTTTTTCAGAGATTACCTGTCTAACATCAATCTATCAGGAGATAGTGGCAGAGTGAAGAAATATGTTTAAAATAAGTTACATACTTAGGCTTTAATGAGACACTTTTTGAGCAAACAAATAATTGTTTTAATCTTTTTAAATTCTTCCTCCTGTGCACGCTCCCGCAGCCGCCATTTGGGAGCCAATCAATATTTGGCACAACACCGCCCCGAGTAATAGATGCAACTTATATGGGAAAGGACATATTTATGTTGTTGGTTTTTTCCACTTTATTAGACATGTTTGGACAGATATTACATGTACAGTGGCAAGTACGGTGACTGGTTATGACGATTTTATGTCTTAAAATTTTCATTCTAAATGAGACTCCCATAAAAAGAAATTAATAAATAAATAAAATGCAATTCATGGCAGAGCAGACAAATACAACAAAAAATGTGCACTGTTCACTTTTGTTGAAGAGCAAAAGGTACATGTAAATGACTTGAAGGGCTACAATGTTGTTGTTTTATTTTATATTTTTTTGTGTGTGGCATACATTATTTAGAATTTGGCATAAAATCAGCTAAAAAAATTTGTTAGTCAATTATGAATTGTTAATTCAGCTTAAATAATGCTAAGACAAGAAGACTAAAACAAAATGTCAGCCAGTAGGACTCAAGCTACGAGGCTCAAATCCCGACTCCTGGCTCTGCTCCTCCCCTGCACCTCCAACTCCCCTCCTTCCTCGACGAGTCCTTCAAACACCGCTGCCAGGTTTTGGCGGATTTTCATGCAGAACTGTGGGCAGCTGAAGGCGTACAGGACGGGGTTCAAAACCGGATTCAGGAAGGAGAAAGTTGCAGCCAGCGGGAGCCACGTGTCCACGATGGAGTAAATCTCTTTCTCCTTCAGGGCCGTCACTTCCATCATGCACAGGATGTGGTACGGAGCCCAGATGACGGTAAAGGAAATGATCACTAGTGCCAACATTTTTGTGAAACTCTTGGAAAGCAGTGACGGAGCAGGAGTGTTGGAGGACCTTTTGTTTGATTTGGATTTGGAGAATGAATCGGAAGTTTGACTTTTTACACAAGTATTTGTTTCTCCCGAGTTTTCGTTTCTTGTTAGCGTATTTTTCGGACAGCTGTTACGTTCCCTTCTCTTCCTCTCCAGATCCTTCAGCCTGAGCCCAATTGTGATGTAGCTTGCCGTTATAATCACCAAAGGAATCAAGAACGCGAACAGTATCTTGGAGGTGGCAGTGGCTGCCTGTCTCATTTCACAGTTGCTCTCCAGTGACTCACCAGTGGGCAAATACAAAGCAAAATTATGATAGCACAAAGTTTTCCCATCATTTTTATTGATGACGGAGCGAAACGCAGCGTAGGGGACAGTATTTATCACCGCCCACAACCACCCTATGGTGCACACCTTCCACGCTCCAGCCAAGGAGCGATGATTCTTGCTCCACACTGGCTTGACCACCAGCAGCAAGCGGTCCAGCGAAATGACCGTCAGCATGAAGGCCGACGCAAACATGTTCACGTAAAAGATGGATGACTGCACTACGCACAGGGCGTTTCCAAGCGTCCAGCTATGGGAGTAAGACAGGTAGACTGTGAAGAGCGGGAGCGTCAGGCAGGCCAGGAAGTCAGACAGGGACAGGTTGAGCACCCAAATACAGATCACTGTGTGCTTCCTGATGCGAAAACCCAGCACCCAAATGATCAGGGCGTTTTCCAGAATCCCCAGGCAGGAGACGACACCGTGGATGAAAACCACCCCCCAGTTGACCTTCGTGCTGTTCATGCTGTGGTTCCTCATCTTATCGATCAGTGGGCAGTAGGAGATGTTCATGTTTAGGGTCAGGTTGATGCCAAGGCACTGGAAAAAAAAAATGGTTTAATGTCAAAAATGTGACAGTGCTGCTTTTTTAATGTACAGGTAGTCCTCGACTTACGATGTAGATCCGTTCCTACGCGGAGGCATAAACCGATTTTTGATGCAAGTCGAAATATACATACATACTGCACCATATACATGTACAGTACTGTATTACCAAGCACTTAGCCTATCCTAACACATTACCCTACATAATTATCAAAAAACACATACGTTTGGGAGCCATAATGAAGGAAAAAAATAGTTATGGCCAACTGGGATGCTGGTGACGCCGTATTCCTCCGTCCATCGGCCGTATTCCTCCGTCCATCGGCCGTATTCCTCCGTCCATCGGCCGTATTCTCTATTACGTTTACAAAGTAAAACCGCCGTCCAGCTCGGTCCATCTGCCGTATTCTGTTCCGTTTACGACGTTAAACCGCCTTCAACTTCGGTCCAGAGCGTTTACAGAAAGGTCCCCGCCTGTGTATTGTATTCCTCCGCCGCTACGTTTACGACGTAAAACCGGTCCATCTGCCGTATTCCGCATTCCGTTTACGACGTAAAACCGCATTCACAGTACAGTTTTGTTTGTTTTTTGAATGTCCAGAGGACCAGACTTAGCTTTTTAGAGTACAGTGCAGTATTCCTCCACCGCTACGTTTACGACGTAAAACCGGAAACTGCGTAACTCAGCTTTTCAA